>JADRCH010000178.1:2113946-2151622 GCA_019843965.1 Rhynchomys soricoides
TGACTGTCTACACGGCCACTTAAAACAACAGGCATTCATGACTGTCTGGTGAGTCAGGAGGCCAGGCACAACCTCACGGGCTCCGCTGGGATGCCACAGGCTTTGCGAAGGCTTGGGCTCTCCTTTGGAGACTGTGCCCAGGGGAAACCTGCTCCCCCGCCTGTGCAGCACTCAGTCCCTTGTGATTATAACCCTCACAGCTTCGGTCTTTTGATGGCCATCAATGGAGACTTCCCTCTGCAACAGACATCCTGTCATTTGGAGATCCTACACATGGACACTGTAGCTACTACTGTTCCTTTCTATCCAACAAGGAGAGGGAGATTCCAGCAGGGCAGAGTGTGTGTGTGTGTGTGTGTGTGTGTGTGTACAAGCCTGGCTGTGCACGTGCAGAAGCCAGGAGGATATCAGGTGTCCTGCTCAATTAATCTCTGCTTTACTCCCTTGAGATGGGGTTTCTCAATCAGTCTGAAGCTAGGGTGGTGGCAAGCCAGCCCCAGAGATCTTCCTGTCCCCACTCCCAGCCCTGGGATTGCAGGTGCATGGCCACACCCTGCTTTTTACATGGATACTTGGATCTGACCTCAGCAATCACTCTTTACCCATGGGGTCATCTCTACAGCACAATTTTGGCATGTCCTGTTGGGAAACTCCAAGGTCGTGCTCGCTCCCAGGAGAGGGGGTCACGCTAAAGCACTGTAATGGCGGATCTCCACTGGCAAGCGGGTGTGGGTGAGAGGCACTGAGGAGGTTGATAGAGCCCACCTTTGATGTGTGAGCCCTCAGCATGGGCAGCTCACCCCACAGGATGGGGCTGAGGTGGAGTATAAGGGGAAGAAAGAAGCATGCCAGGAGGACTCCGTGCCTGTCATGGCTGGAGCTGCTTAGAGCTGAGGCAGCCTCCCCACCACGATGGAGTGAGCCCATGAGCCAAGATAAGTCATCCTCCCTTAATGAGACTTTCTTGGGCATCTGTCACCACCACAGCAGTCGTCTGCCTGACACAGGTGCAGACAGCAGAACTAGGCAAGGGAACTATGCCATCTCCTCAGGAGCATGGCTGGCACAGCTATGCTCGGGCAGGCAGCACGGTGAGGGGCCAGTCTGTGAAGTGGAGAAGAGCCAAGGTTTAATGCAGCTAACTCTGAGACCTACTGTTAACCTGAACCTCTATCCTGAGACACGGCACATCCAGGTGGGGCTGGGGTAGTGTTGATGTGCAGGAAGGCTGACGTGGTGGACCGTACCCCGTGTAAGAATTATCAGGCATGCACAACAGGTGGCAATGGTGTGACTCCTGAGACTCCGTTGGCTGCAGAAGGATCATAGTTGGCTGCTGGAATTTGGATGCAAGGCAGGCAGATGTGGACTGTGTGTGCCCAGTCTTCTGTGTTTCCTGGGATTCCTGGTGACCTTTGAGAGCCTGGTTCAAAGGCTACCTACCCTGTGAGAAGTGCCCGACACCCAGCATCTGCTGAGGCCCTTCCTGCCCTGCTCTGGTGGGCAAGCCTCTGTGTCTACAACAATGCCCTGTGAGCACAGGAGGGTAAGGACTGTATCTCAGGCTACCGAAGAAGGATGACTGAGGCTGTGTGTCAGTCCCGCCGTACCCCTCCTGCCTCAGCCGCCACCACCGGTGTCTCCCAATGGCATGCCCACTTCTTACAGCACCAATGGCGGCTGTGTATGCGTAGCTAACATGGTTAATCTTGAATACAGATATGCTTGGCTGAAGTTTGACACGGAGGGCTGAAAACCGGCCCTCTAGATCTTTTGTGGAAAGACCAGAAGTCTGAATGAAAACCAGATGAGCAGGTGCAGGGGGTAAAGCCGCACACATCACCTATGTGCTTTCGGCAGAGAATCCCAAGTGTAGCCCTGGGCTGTCGCTGTGGGCAACAGAAAGATCTACAAGACCTGAAGGTGATCGGTCTCCAGTCCCCTCCCTTCAATAAAAAAGAGAAAACGAAAACAAAAAAACCCACAGTAACTGTTAACCCTCAGTGACTGACAAGACAGTCTTCACAGTGAACCCATGTGTGACACAGTTTACTGTCTGAGATCCACCAGTTAACTGCTTCTGAGGCCTGCCCTGTGCGCTTGGCTATAAGGAACGTTCTGGATCTGTCTACTTGCTACTTCACTCATCATCCTTAGACATACACAGTATGGCATCTGTCGAGTCTCTTCCACAGTGAAAGGAACCTGTCAAATTTGATTGTCAATGTTCAAGATTGACCCCAACAGGGACTGGCAGAAACAAGGCCCCAGATAATCAGTCCAAGCCCCGTTCAGCCTCTTAACATGAATATTAAACCTAGGAAATGGGAGCAAATTATGCATGCATATTTGCATTTGATTTTAAAATATGCATAGATCCATGTTTTAAAATGGACCTTTGGCCTAAGACAATGAAAGAATTCCATTAGTAATGAAGGGCAGGCATTAGCTTTCCTGACTAAAATAAATAAATGCATTTGCCTAATACATCCTTACAGTCTAACCTGAGGAAGAACTATGTCTGAATCTGGAAAGCCTTTCTGTCAGATGCTCTCAACATGACACAGAACACGGCAGGCACATCCAGAGCACATAACACAGAACACAGCGGGTAAATACAGAGCACGTGACACGGAACTCAGCAGGTAAATACAGAGCAGGTGACACGGAACACAGCAGAGTCCAGAGCTGATAGTGGCACAGCATGCTGGCTCACCTGCTTGCTCTTCTGTCCTCCCTTCTTTGCACTGAACACACAATGCTTGTGAGCCTACTCAGTGCTAGTCCCACCGTAGACTCCTTGCCTGAGAAGGGATTTCATACAGAGTTCTAAGTGAGAAATTGCCTTGCTGCAGTGGCTGAAGGTTTCCATCCGCTCTCACTGATAGACATACTCGGAGACTCAGCCGACATGCACAGCTGATGAGCTCCAAGCACCTGCAACAGAACTGCATCTGTAGCTCTGGCTCCGGCCTTGATGTGTATGTAACTTGACGGTCGGTCGGTCACAGCAGTGGGACTTCTGAGTGATCAGAACCTGAGCGTCCCCAAGAGATTTCGTTGGGAAGGACTTAGTGCTCAGCAACAAGGCGTATTTTACATGAAGAAACACAATTGCACGGTGGCCAGGATTTGATGCGGATTTGACGCCCACGCAAGTACCTTACTCTAAATTCCAAAGCAGAAACGGGAGAGAAACGGCTTTCTAAATGAATACAGTTAAGTTTCGCGTAAGACCTGACGTGATGAAGATAGAAACCTGATGGTGAACCCGCCTTCCCACGCGTGGGTAGCTCCTGTCTGACTGCCATCTCATGAATGGTGCACAGAACACACTGTATTACTATTTCCGTTGGACTGGGGTAATGTCTCCCGATACACAGCTGTCCGTGTCTGTAACCAGCCTTGTTTCGTCACGCTTGGGAAGACTTGCCACTGACAGTGGGGCAGAGACCGTGGTACTGATGAATACTTGCCACGCCTCAAGCCACAGCCCAAGGCCACCTGCCAATAGTGTGGGCAGCCACGGCTGTGTGTTGCTTCTTGAGCTGTGGTGTATGCCATACACGAGGCCTGAGATTCCACACTTCCACCATCTCCACTGGTCTGTGGAGCACCCAAGTTCCCCCACACATCCAGGGTTCTATGAGCCTATGTTTCCACTCCCTGCCCGAGGATTTGCTCTCTAACCTGAAGAGGGTGGGTTACATGACTCCACTCTTCCAGTCATGGCTCCATACCCTCAGGGGACCCCAGAAACCCCTGAGCCAGGCAGATGCCTTCTCTGGAGAATGTTTTGAAGCTGCTGGGATTTTAGACTTTCTCTGATACCAAGGAGCTAAAAGGTATTTTAAACACACATTTAAAAGTAAAGTAAGTCCTGGCCTCTAAGCAGTTGATTCAGGGCTAGGACCAGATCAGGGGCATGTCTGGTCCCATGTAGAGGCAGAAGCTTCTGGGCTACACAAGCTGCAGAGGGGTAGAAACAAATTCCTAATGAGAGGAAATTGACACAGTGGCCTCTTCTTGTTTGAGTCCTCCCTGGGCAGTGAAGCTGAAAGCCCAGTCCTAAGAATCATCGGTATGGTACCTCCGTACCCTGGGATCATATTTGCTTTGCTGTTCAAATTAATTTAAGGAGTTTTCTTCACTTTAAGCTACAGTTTTCTGAGCTGGGATATGGCTCGGGGGAGTCACTGTGTTCTATCCCCAGCATGTACCCATCTCCCATTTAAAAAAAAAAAAATACAAGTCCCGATTCCTCACCAAAATATGCTTAAAAAAAAATTGTCCTTTATCCAGGCTGTGGTGTCACATGCCTTTAATCCCAGCACACTGGACTCAGAGGCAGGTGGATCTCTGAGTTCAAATCCAGCCTGGTCTACAGAAAGAGTTCCAGGATAGCCAGGACTACACAGAGATACCCTGCCTCAAAAAACAAAAACAAAACAAAACAAACAAGATTGTCCTCACCCCTGAGCTATGCAGCTATGGCTCTGATGGTAAGTACTGGTAAACCAATACTCTGCCTTCACTGCCCACGAACCCTGACACACCAGAGCTGCTGTCACTGGCCAGGTCTACGTCTCATGGACAGACGAGGTGTCAGTAGTCTCCATCCTGTTATCCCAAGTTACCCATGGGACAGAATAGAAGCCCGGGGACAGGCAGGTTTTCTACCCCAGTGCTGGGACACAATAGAAATTGCTAAGCTCTTCAACATGGTTTATGAACGTTAATTAACATTATCAATCTGCGTTGCATATCGATTTCTCTCCCCCCACCCCGTGTTGAAGACCAAACCCAGGCACACTGCAAGGCAGGCACTTAGCAGAGCTACCACACTAGCGAGTTATAACACTAGCCAGCCTGAAAAAAATACCTTATGTTCTGCGTGACACAGGACATAGCAAGACAGACCCACCCAGGGACTGTTCCCACACCACACGAATGTTTGGGGACCCAGAGGAGGCCCGGGTGGGGGGTTAGCAGAAATGGGATATTTTACCTTAGAACTGCCAGATGGGAAGGGCCTGAACATTACTCAAGTGTGAGTTGTCTCAAAGGCAGGGGAGAGCTTCCCAGACTATAAACTATTACATTCTGATGATTCCAGTCCCAGGATTTTAATCTTCCTCAGCCAAGAGAGATGACCTAATAGAAAGTTCAGACTCCTTGTTCAACTAAGTGAATGAGTTTGTAAGAACAACAACAAAAAAAAAAAAAAAAATCAAAGGAAGAGAGATGTGTATGCCTATGTAGGACACTTGTCCGGTGAAAGATGCAGCAAGCACTTTACAGACGGTCAGCATAACGAACGGGAACCTATAACTAACTGTGTGAGCATCTGTCTACACAGTTAGATGTGCTCTCATGCTAACATGTCTAGGTTTTCTCTTGATATGCTTTTCATGCCATAACTATCGACTGGCACAGAGAGGCACCGGAGTCAATGTCAGTGTAATATGACAATGTAATACAGGGCAAGGAAACTCGGGAGGTCAGAACCTCTCAGCCTGTGGTTTTGTTGCTGTTAGTTTTGAAATGAAGGCAGGAAACACATCCAGAGGCCTACGCGTTAAGTCTGAATTTCTGCAGAAGTCAGATGTGCAGCTTGTGTCTGTAAGTCCTCGTGGAGTCACAAGACAACCCTCGGCAGGAATGGCTGATGTCTGAGGATCACAGCTGGGAACAGTTCTGCTCTGTTCACTTTACAAGTCCTAAGGGACACTGTGGAATGTGAGCAGCTTACACACGGCTGATGGGGGAGCCGACAAGAGCTCAGTTCTAATAGGCCGAGCACAGCCATTAGGAAAATCCATGGAAACCAATGTCTAGGAGGAAGGTATTTATTTGTTGTAAAGAATCGAAGTTAAACATCGGGTCATTTATACTTCTAACCATGCAATTATCGAGGCTTGGATAAGGGGGGGAAATGAACAGGAATTGTGGATTTGTATGAGACAAATAGCAAACATATGGACGATGTAACATTTGCTGCTGACCAGACACCGGGCTTTGGGCGTCAGGGACTACAGTGGATGAGCATCTCTGAAAATGGATCTATGGCAGAACTGGGGACAGGAGCCATTTCCTCCGAACACTGACCTGTGCCAAGCAGGCAATGGTCTTGCATGGACAGAGCAATGGTGGAGAATGCCTGTCCATAGCTCCTTTTCATAACAGCTGCTTCTTCGTGTCACCCTGCTGAGAGCCACAGCTAGCTCTGTGAGTGCCACAGGGTCCCCTGACAGTCATGGCTGTGGGAACCAGGCTGGACAACTCACCTGCAGGAGCAGCTTAGCCACAGAATAAACCACATCCTACTTTTAGAAGGAAGAAAAGATTTCAAACAGGAAGATTAATCTGTTTTCAGAAATTAAACCGATGAACAGGAAGAAAAAAAAAAAGTAGAAAAGGAGGGGACAAATTGAAGCAGAGCTAAAGATGAGAGAATGTATCCAGAGATGGGGTGGCTACTGGGCATGGGGTTGGTTAACAGAGCCTACAGCCTTCAGTAGCAGAAGCCTGGGGTGCTGGAGACGGGAGGCCACTGGTCATGCTGCAACATCCACCCAGGGTGCATGAACCTTCTGAATAAAACCCTTTGCTCTTGACAGACACCTCAGACATCCCTGTCTCTTCAAATCAAAAGCACCTGAGCACAGCCAGGACTCTATGGGCCTCAGTGATTAGTGAGAGGGCCGAGGGTCCAGGGCTCAACACAAGACCATAGGCTGGACAAACCAAACAGCATCGCTAGCTCGAGTTTCTTGATTGGGTTACATGGGTTATGCCGTTTATATTTAAATTTTAATCTTGGATCATGTTGCCAATTTTACTTACAGTTACTAACGCCACATTTAATTTTAGTGTTCATGTTCTCACGGTGTGAACATGAGGAAGCCAGAGGAGAGACCCTGCATATCTTTAATCACGGCCAAGCTTATTTTATGAGGCAGGGTCTCCCAGGGAACACATCATGTGGGGTAGAGACTGGCCACCAAGCCCTAGGATCTGCTTGCCTTGGCCCCCAAGCTCTGGGGCTGGGGGTGTGCCAACACAGCCAGGCTTTTTTTATGGGCACTAAGTACCTAACCTCCATTGCTCATGTTAGCACAGCAGGTGCTCGAACCACTGAGCACCATCTCTAGTCCCCACTTTACTGCTTTTAAGTGGGGCCCTGTATTATCACTTGATTTTGTTTATATTTTAATTACATTCATTGTTGTTCACTGTAAGGAGACATCTCTTTATCCAAAAAAATACACTTATTGAGCTATTTATGCATTATTTTAGGATGCTGCCATATTGTTTAGTAAATTTGTTAATATTGGTCCATTACACAGTGGAATAGTGAAAAACAGTATTAAATGGTGATTTAAAAGAAAGACAACTTGGGTTGGTTTCCCAGCTGAATGAATGAATATATATATATATATATAAAACACCTGAGCCATGAGTTATATTTGCTACAAGAAAACAAAGGACCATAACTAACATCCTCTCTACAGCCCAATACATCACTGGCTAAATGACAATGGAGAATCCACTAAGACTGCCAGGCAGAAAGAGCCGTCAGGGCACAGGCCCGCTCTGCACAGGGCTAGCTTCACCTTGGGACTGGAGCCCAACACAGTTCACTGCCCTGAGGTGCTATCCACAGGCAGTGAACAGAAATCTCCGCACTCAGAGATGCGCTAAGGGAGCACCTGAGAAACCAGAATCTACTTCTAAACCGGAGTCACAGTGGAGCTCCTCCCGTGGACCATGGACTTACAGACGTGAACCTCCAACCCAAGCTGTGATCCTGCACACTGGAGCGGGCTGCTCCCAGACATGGCCTTTTGTGATAGACAGAATTAAGAGGGTTAATCCTGCTCACTCACTCAGTTAGAAAAGCACCCTGTGGGGCACAAGCAGCTTGATATGCTGGGACTGTTTCCAGTTATTCTCATATTTCTCTCTCTCTCTCTCTCTCTCTCTCTCTCTCTCTCTCTCTCTCTCCCTCCCTCCCTCCCTCCCTCCCTCCCTCTCTTCCCCCTCCCCTCTCGCCCTCTCTCTCACCTCTGAAAGATCAGGAGGTCAAAGAAGGAATGAGGGAACTGGTCTGCTTCCTTCACTCAGCTCCACACAGGCGGAACCAACCGCCTTCCTCCTCTGCAGCTCAGCAGTGATAAAGGCTTTGGGACCTAACTGTCATCTCTAGGCTAATTTTTACGTTCAAGGAGAAGCATTACTATAAGTGAGGTCTTGAGCTACCACGAGGCAGGAGTGGAGGTTAAAATATAGACATTTCCAGCCTGGTCAGTGGCATGCTTGTAATCCCAGCACTCGGTCGGAGTAGGGAAGGGGCCTGTGGGACTGAGGCTAGGCTGGCCACAGAGTGAGACATTGTTGGAGCGAGGGAGGCTTTACAAGCTGTGAAGAAAACTGACTTTGCCATTATGCTTGGGAACACGTAACAGTGGGACAGAGCAAGAGACCCAGAAGTGCACGTTCACTTAGCAGCATCTCAAAACACTGGGGCGGAGACAGGCACGTCATTAAATGTGACTGGAGAAAACCTGATCAATTAGATCCACCCCATCTCTAGTACTATCCCTGGAAATGAACTCACAGTGGGTGTTTCTCCCTCTCCCGCTTCCTGCTGATCAATAGCAGCCTCAGGTCAGCACCAGAGGCCGGACAACAGTTGGTTACAGGGAAGCAACATCTTCTCCACAGACCACCCACAAACTCTCCAGAGTCCCATGGCTGTATGTAGTCTGAGAGTAGCTCCAGGGTATGCACCTTGGGAGGGCAAGTTAAGATCCTTGGCTACTTCCACATACACATAAGGTCTGATTACTGGGTTAGATCCCTCACTTCTGACACTCCTGGGGGACCTGCCTGCATGTCTGGCATGCCCACTGGTCTTCGAATGGGGCTTCAGGAGCAGAGTTGCATAGACAGGAATCTGCAAATGATGTCAGGAGAGTGGATACAGTTAGTTTGGTAGTGAATGGGATGCCAGGGCCAATAAAAGGCAGAACTTTGGGTGACCAAGGGGCTGACACAGATGTTCAGTCCATATTAACAGAAGTTCTAAGGATGGAGGCGGTGGCGGCTGATTCTAAGTACACAGGCAAACCTGAAAAGAAGAGTGTGCTTAGCTCTTTAAATTGTCAGCCCAAGATCAGGATGAGGAATCAGAAAGCCCCTAGAATCATCCTGAAAGATGCCAAAGGCTCAAAGCCTCTGAAAATTCAGTAGGGTATTTATCAGGGAGGGATGGACAGGAAGGTGCTGAGCACCCATGGAGTTCTGATGAAGCTACAGACCATGAACTTACTAGCCGGTCTTTCCTTAATGGGAACCTAGAAATGGCTCCCGGCAACACTCCACACCCCACCTGCTTCCTTGTGTCTCTTCTACTGGCTTTTAGCTGTTTCCCTCCCACACTGTCTCTTTGTGGCCTTCAGAAGTCCGTCCGAATGCGGCATCTGAGCGCCTCCTGTGCACCACAAGCATCGCACTAACTGCATCCTCAGTGAGCTGCCACGGCCACCATGCAAACCACGTTCTGTGTCTGTGGTAGAGATGGAGATGCCCACGGTGGCTCTTTCACCACCAGAACCTCACACACAGTCTTTCATTCATTCACCCCTCTCCTTTAAGCCCTTACTGTAATGCATTCTTGTCAACCCGTAAGCTTCACAATACAGTAGTATTTCTGCTTTACACGGCTGAATGTCCTTTACATAAATGGAAAGGGGAGCAACGTCATGTGTACTTATCCACAAGCACACATCCCGAGTCCCTCCCTTCCCTTTGTGTGGACAGGGATCTCTCTCTCCTTCTCCCCCCCCCCCCCCGAGAAAGTTCCTTTAACACTTCTTGAGTGCAATTCTGCAAGCAACAGCTCCTAACCTCTGTTTGACAACGTCTTTGTTTCATCATTTTAAAAGTATATTTTATGCTTTTTTTGCTGGATATTGAGTTTGCTAGATACTTTTGCTAGCTATCGAATGTGAGGTTGACAGTTTTTTTCCCTAACACTTCAAAGGTGCCATCCACTGCCTCTGGCTTGCGCAGTTGCTGAAGAGTCTGCTGTTTTGCTCATCTGTGTTCCTCTCAGGGCTGCTCATCAAAAATTCTCTTTATTGTGTGTCCTCGTCAGTTTGATTACTTGGTACGGTTACTCTATCGTATCTGGGCATGTAGGCAGGGAGCCGGCTGGGAAACAACCAGGGACACTATAGTTATACCTTGGTAACCTTGTCTCCTAATACAATGCCTCTGTGGCTCAGCATCCTTGAAACTGCAGTTAGGTTCTTCCTACCATATCAGAAATTAAGCACCACGGCACTGTCCCACACATGTCCTCCGACCAATATCCTAATAGGCAGGGAAGGGAGAAACACAGGGGCTTCTTGATCACAGAGCGTGCACCATGGAGTCTAATGACACAAGAGTGGTACCCATTGCAGGAGCTCAACAGTGGCTTCCTGAGATGGGGAAGCCATGGAAACGTCTTGAAAATCGGCCACACAGAGTCCTGCAGGCGACCACTCCCTTTTCAGGCCAACCCACTCCAGTTGTTCTCTGGAGTATGTCTAACTCTGCTTAATAAGCACTTGCTTAATTTGTGTCCCTTGGCTGAATTCTTTGCTTCAAGAGGCAAGAAGAAACATTCACCAAGTAGAGCTCACAGGCATCCTGGGTTTGCATCTTCATCATAACTAGGAAAATCCCTTAATTATTATTGCTTCAAATATCTGTGGGTCCGTGTGTCTGTTAGAACGTGCGGCCATGTCCCACAGACTCCTCCCGTATCTCTTCCTCCTCCTTGGGCTCTTTGCCATGGCTTTCACTTGGACGGCCTCCACCAATGCATTCCACCGGTCACTGATTTTTCTGTATCTAATCTGTCATTGGGCCCATCTGATAATTTTCTATTTCTTGAACTTTATTTTTTCTAATCTAGAAGTTACTTTGGCTCCTTACGCCTTCCACTCCTTTTGTATTAGGTTTTGTTTTAAATCCTTGACCATATTTATAATCTGGCGGGTTTGTATTTGGAGCCTACCTTCTGAACTTTTGTGCATGGGTGTTGACTTCGAGCCAGGCTTTAAGTTTGTGAGAATTTGTCCTACATAAGCCTTCCCCAGAGAACATTAGCACTGACTCTAAAACACAGCCCTCCCGTGTCTCCCCAGATGGCCTGGACCTATCGGCCAGCCACAGTCACTCCAGTGCCTGCTCATCTGCCAGGACTCGTCCTTCTCCACGGCCATGCTTCTCTGCCTGGGTTCCGGAGAACCAGTGTAACTCCCATGTAACATTGCCGAGAGCCTAAAGGGGACCACACATGCACTACCAGGGGGAACTGTTGCTGCTGCTGTTGTTGCTGCTGTCGCCGCTGCTGTTGTTGCCCTTGCCTATCTCTGACCCACAAATTCTGGATACTTCAAATTCCCTCAGGTGCGACCTACGGTTTCTCAGGTCGGTGCTGCTCTGCCAGCCCTGTGAGGGAGAGAACCTGTAGATGGAGCCGGTCCTGCATCTCAGGCCTCCTGGCCCTGCTCTGCCTGCCTGTCATCTAACACCATTCTTCACAGAGGTTGGCCACTACAGCAACTGTCTGCAATGGAGAAACCAGTGTACACACATCCTGTCCTGACTGGAATAGGCTTCTGCTTTTCTCTCCCTTTGTTCTCCCAGGTTTGCTTTCTGCCAGGCACAGGGCTGTACAGAAGAACAAGGACGATGATGGAGCCATGTCCAGTACAGAGGCAAGAAGCCGCATGGCTATCGTGGCTATCAGGAACTTAAGATGTTAATAGTGAATCTTTAAGCCAGAAAGGTATATAAAACTGAAGAGATCACACCACCATATTTAAAATAAAAAAAGCTGGATAAAATACTGATAGGTAATCATTCTTGAACTAACTAGACAATTGAAATCAGAGTAGACACTAACCTAATGTCTAGGGAAAGGTGGTGTTGAGGTCTGAATGTGAAGCACCCCTGCAAACTCATGTGTTAAACACTTGGTCTATGGCTGGTGGTGATGTCTGGGAGGTTGTGGAAGCTTTGAGAGGTGGCATGGCTGGTGACACAGGTGACTATGGCTGGGCTTTGAGGGTTATAGCTTGGTCCCACTTCTAGACCCAGATCTCTGCTTCTAGTTGGCGCCCTGTGAGAAGACATACAGCAAGCAAGCTCTTGCTGTGTGTGCTGACCCCTCCTGCCATCACGCTTTCTTTGTCATGACAGACGGATACTCTGTTACACTGTGGTCAGAATAAATCTATCCTCCATTAAGTTTGTTTCTGCCAGGCATTCTGTTGCAGGTATGAGAAAAGTAACCAACACAGATAGAAGCTGGCAGAAAACTACCTAAGCATATCTCACTTGTTACAGATACTGCTAAATACCAAGACGGCCAGGATTAAGATAAAACCAAAGCAACTGTGACACTTTCAGTGACATTGGCTCCCACAGGCTCAGTTCTGTGGGTGGAATCGTTTGGGAAGGATCAGGAGGTATGACCTTGTGGGAGGAGGCATGGTCACCAGGGATGGTCTTTGAGGTTTCCAAAACCCATGCCATTCCCAGTTAGTGTGCTCTCCCTCCCTGTCTCTGTCTCTGTCTGTCTCTGTGTGTCTCTCTATGTCCCCCCCCCCTCTCTCTCTCTCTTTCTCCTCTCTGTATACCTCCCTCCCTCTCCCAGCACATCCTCCTCCCCATCCCCCATCCCTGTCCCTTGCCTGTGGATCATATAAGCTCTCAGCTACTGTTCTGGCATCATGTCTACCTGCAGGCTGCCATACTTCTCACATGATGGTGGTCATGGACTAACCCTCTGAAACTGTAAGCCAGCTCCAATTAAACTTTCTTTTGTAAGTTACCTTAGTCATGGTATCTCTTCACAGGAAAAGTAACTAAGACACCAAAATTAACAGACTGCAAAAGCCCTGACATGGACCGGCATGAGGCCAGAAAGCCTTGCTATGTACTATCATGAGGCCAGAAAGCCCTGGAGAGCAGATGGGGTTGCTTACTGCAGGTTTCTCCTTCAGAAACTCCAGTAGGCTGTTGCTGTAATGTCTGAGGAGCAAGGAACAGAAGCTAAAACACGCTTGCAAATGTGAGGTACATCAATGAAAACTGATCAGCTTGAGCTACCAGAGCCTGGGAACCTGGCAAGGCCTCTCTAACCTGTAACGCTGAGGAAGAAGTTTCCCTTCCCTAGCTTCCTGCTTTTCCCCTGGTGCCACTGACATTCAAGGGTGCACAACTGTTTGTCACAGTGAGAGCTACAGCACCATAGGCTGCTTGACTGTATCCTGGACCTCTGGTCCCAAGAAGACAGAAAATGAATCTGCCTGTGCTTCGGATGAGCAGTCACTCTGTCGAGCCGGAGCTCAGGCACCAAGCCCTGCAACCTGGTGTTTTGATGACTTGTTCTCAGACAAACACACAAACAACCCTAAACAATGCTGAACTCCGGCTGGGGTTTGTTTTTATAGCCCTCTAAGCTAGAACTTCTCAAGCTACTTTGTATACATTACCAGACCAAGAAAGCACATTGAGATGAGGTAATGGCAGAGGGCAGGGCTGCGAGGGAACTCTCACAGAGCCATCTGTAGGGACTTAGTTTTTCATGCCTAGTTTAAAATTGTAATTAAATACTTAAAAGGTTATAGGCTAGCCAAGACTACATAGTGAGACCGTGTCTCAAAAAAGGAAGAAGCAACAACCTATAGATACATATTAAGTGTGTATAATCTGGAAACATATACATAGTAACAGGCATCTCTTCACATCATACATACAATGTATACCCACAGATTTGACTCTATATTAGCTTCCAGGGCTGAGACAGGGAAACCAACCCATGATCCTGGAACATCTTTTTGCACCAGAGAATAAAGAAATGTTTGAAGAACAATGGAGACTTGTTCACAGGAACACAGGAGCCACAGGGAAGGCCTCCCATTCCAAAAAAACAAAATAATCAAGTTAGCAACATCGGAGAATAAAACAATGACTAAATGGTGAGAGGGGAGAGTTTGCTTTTGATAACTATCAACTAACAAATGGACATTGGTTGATAAGGAAATGCTCACATCTATTCTCAAAGGATCTCCCTACACGTTCTTTATAAACCACAAAGGTTTCTCACATACTGGAGCTGAGAAACAGAGAGTCAGGACTAGAACTGAGGCCCAGGCCTGAGTGCCTTCTTCAGCCAGCTCTGCCTCACATTCAATGTTTCTACAACTCTCTCAACAGTGCCGCCAGCTCCGGACCAAGGATTCAAACACACGACAGCTCCGGACCAAGGATTCAAACACACGAGCCTATGGGGACATGTCACATGCAAGCCCCAGCATGGCCTTCCCAGCATGTTATGTTAGTGTCCACTCTGCCAAGTAAGCAGACCCGACCTGAACCAACTACCAGGTTCCCTTCTGTGACAACAAAAGCTCCCATTCTGATGACATGTACCAAGACCCAACACCACTTCTGCCGTTGTATACCTGAAATGTAACCCTGAAGAAACTCAGACAAGTGAACCCAACCGGAAGCAGGTTCTATAAAAGTGAGCAGGGTCATCAAGGAAGGCTAGAGAGCTGTTTAATTCACGGAAGGGAGAGGAGATATGATAGTTAAATGCAAAATATAATCTGGAAACGTATCTTGTGCTGCAAAACTGTTTCTGGGGCATTTGATGAATGTGAGTGACAGCTGTGACTGCACAAAGCAGGGCTGATTCAGTGTAACTTTCCGAGACTTGACTGAAGTGCAGATCAGTAGCAGAGTACCTGCCCAGCATACAACAGCAACAGCAACAACAACAGCAACAACAACAGCAACAACACTTTTATGGTCATTGCAGATGTCACCACACATCACTAGTGTAAGATTTACAGACGTCTGGGAGACCATGATATTTTTCCATATTTTAGCCTCTTGCTTTAAAAACATTTATTATTTGAAAATTTCACATATGTATACAATATACTTTTATTATACCCACCACTACTCCGGAGGCCCCTTCAATTCCCCTACCAAAAGTCCCTCCCAACTTTACGTTCCTTTAGAAAAAAATTCATAATCTGCTGAGTCTAATTGATGCTGCCCATATGTGGTGGGCCACCCACTGGGGCACAGGCAACATGGTAGTAACAACATCCCTAAGGAAAATCAGCTCCAATCTCCCAGCAGTAGTCAACTGTCAATTGCTCCTCAGGCTGGTGTGTGGCCTTGAGAGCTCCTGCCCAGTCCCCGCTGGCTTGTGCAAGTGACCACAGCTGCTGTGGTTGCATGTATACAGCAATTGTGTGACAATCGTGTGAAGCTCACATGATAATCACGTGACAATTGTGTGAGGGTCATGTGACAGTCGTATGATGATCATGTGCCGATCACCTGACGTCCCAAGGGAAAGGCCACAGCACTCCTCCCCATCCCCTGGCTCTGTCACTCTTTCCTGCACCCTATGGCAGGATGCTCCCTGAGCTTTGTGGGGAAAGGCCTGCAGTCACACTCATGGCCACTCAACCTCTGCATGCTGGACAGTTATGAGTCTCCGAATGAACCATTAGACCCTGAATTTGTTCCCCAGTAATGCATTTAAAAATCCTGAATTTGATAATTGTACTATGGTTATGTAAGAGACTCCCTATTTGTAGGGAGCAGTTATGACTCTGAATAAACCATTAGGCCCTGAGTGGGTTCCTTAGTAATGTACTTTAAAAATCCTGAATTTGAAATTTGTACTGTACTATGGTTATGTAAGAGACTATTCTATTCTTAGTAAAAACAAACTGACGTCCTTAGGGGTCAAGTTTTTACTCTCAGAAGCAATGTAAAAAATATATGTAAAGTGAATATGTGACAAAACGGGGATAATGGCTTGACGTGTGTGTGTGTGGGGAAAATGGCTGAACATGGGGGTAATGGCTGAACATGGGGGTGGGCAGGGTAATAGCTGAACATGGGGGGCAGGGGAATGTCTGAACATGGGGGGGGGGCTTTAGAAAGACAAGATCAAAATGAATTTGACAAAATGAGATGACTATAAAATACTGGGGGAAATTCTCACAAAAAAAATCTTCAAAAACCCAGAGCCCTTAGAGTTTCTGTTTCTGTAAATACTTGCCTATCCCTGAGGAAAACGAAATGTGAGCAGATTCAGTCAGCATGAGGAAGAGCATGCAAATCCTCTGGGCTGTGATCAACTGATGGCAGTGACCTGGCACCCTGCGGTCATACCACTAGCTGTTCATGCTTGTTCTGCCTGAGATAGTACATAGGAACGTGTGTGTGTGTGTGTGTGTGTGTGTGCGCGCGTGCGCGTGTGTGTGTGTGTTTGCCAGAATTCCCACTCCAGATGATCTTCCCTTTGGCCAGTTACTGGTGCCAATTAAACGGGGCCGATTTCCATTTTACCTAACCTCTGTGACCAGTAACACAGTGACAGGCTAGGAGAACTGATGATAGGACAGAACTGAGGTCACACTGAGCACGGAGGACCTGGCACACTGCTCCCTAAACAATGTAGACTCTTCGCCTGTAACAGAGGGACAAGTGTTTCATATAACAAATACAGAACCATATCAGAAATTCAAGAGTAGCAACCTCAAAAATGTAACAGGGCAGTATTTATGTATTTAACCTAATAAAGAGGGCTTATATATTTGACTCTTCAATTTTTCTCTGATTTGAATTTTATAAAAACGTTGATTAGTGATAGGTTGGAAATTAAGACAGCTCTTTAACTGCAGAAAGCATAGCAGGTCCTTCCCTCTTAGGAGGGGCTCTTCTTCTTCAGCCTTGAGGCTCCTATCAAGTGCTCCACACCAGAGAGGCAGAGAGGGGAAAGGCCCAGCTCCATCCAAGCATAGGCACTTCCAGGCTGCACTTGGAGGGAATGTGAACTCACGACCATGCGGAGGGTGTGGCCATAACACAGAGAGGTGAGCAGTGTCTAGGAGGAGCTGGGTGCAAGGGGGGGGGGGCGTGCTTTCTTTTCAGCTGCTTGTTCAAGAAATGTTTATTGAACATCTATTGTGTGGCAGTCACTAGAGACACAAAACATATAAGGAGAAGAGAAGGGTCTGTCCCGTGGAACTCATGTTTTAGCACTGAATAAAAGACAGGCAACAATTTTATATACTGATTTTATAGGGGGTAAGATGTCAATTATTGTCGGAGAGACTCTCAGGTCAGATGGTAAAATAAGAAACAAAAATATGACAAGAACCACAGCAAGAAGGTAAAAGGCTTCATTGGGGAAGGAGCACAGGCTCGGGAGGGGTGCTTGAGAGTCTTGTGTCCTACCCAAGGACACCTCCCCTCAACAAGCAGGGTGGAGCACTGATTGATTTCCTCTCAGAAGGCTGGCGATGTGTTATCTAACTGCAGAGAGGAGATGACCAAGCAAACAGCTCACAAAGACACACTCAGCCATGCTCCTGGAGGACTTCATCTGACCCTGAGACTGTCCCCTTGCCACAGGCCACAGAGAAGGCAATTGAAATTGGGAAAGGTGTCAGCCTAGAAAGAGAAAGCTTGCTCTTCGGGCAGCAGCTGCCTGCTCAGAGCAGTCACACCTCTGCTTGCAGGGCTCTTATACATTATTCAATGTTTTTAATTCATTACAAATTACATCTAAATTTTCTTGCTCATGTTCATTTATGGGACATTTTAATCTTGTCATCTTTTTTCATGCACCATGCAAGCAAGAAGAGAATATCCAAGTGTAACCTACTCCTCAGAAACAAGCTAACGGCACAATTTCGTGTCAATTTCACAGCTCAGTGAAGTGAAAGGGATCTAGCGGCCAACCACACGCACCTAGAAGGAGGTCCACACAGGGGCCTAGTCTTGATGGGGCCTGTGCCGTGCCTACAAGCAAAATAAGCTCAGCGGCAGCATCATGTATTAAGAGAGAACGCAGTTATCATTCAGACGCCCTTAGAGCTCGCTAAACAGAACATGGAGAGGAAGCTGGTGAGGCTTCGTTTTCACAGTGTGTGAAGCTGTCCCCTGGAAACCATGCTTGCATTCATAGCAGCTTCCCTTTAGGGCTTCTAGGATGCTTAGAAACAAATTTTCTTTGGAAGATCCGTGAAGCCGAATAATTATTTTAACAGGTTTTGATGGGGGTAAACATCTTATAGCTGTCTATAATCTCAGGGCTTGGGAAGCAGAGGCAGAGGATAAGGAGTTCAAGGCCATCCTTGGCCAGTGTGGAGTGCACAAAACAGAGAAACAAGCAAAGAACAAATCAGCCCATACAACCCATGTGTGTGCATGTGTGTGCGTGTGCGTGTGTGTGTGTGTGTGTGTGTCTGTGCACGAGCGTGCAAGTGCGTATGCCTCTGCATGTGTGTGTTGGTATGACGATGTGAGTGTAGATACCCACAGAGGTGAGAAAAGGGTGTCAGATCCCCGAAAGCTGGTAGTACAGGTGGTTGCCAGCTGCCCGATATGGGTGCTGAGAACTGAACCCAGGTCTTCTCAACTACTCCTAACTACTGAGCCACTTCTCCAGTCCCAATCCTGGCGTTTGTATGTAGGTCCCAGGGATAGAACTCAGGTCCCTGTTAACCGATTGCGCTATCTTCTCTGCCCCTAAGATTACTACTTACTAGCACCCAGCAATGATTTCACTTTCTCCTTAGGCCAACTCTATGAAGATGGGAAATACTAATCTTAAAAAACAAGTAAGCTGGGTATAGTGGTGCACACCTTTAATCCCAGTACTCAAGAGGCAGAAACAGGTGGATCTCGGTGAGTTTCAAGCCATCCTGGTCTTCAGATTTCAGAACAGCCAGAGCTACATAGAAATAACCTGTCTTAAAAGAAGGAAGGAAGGAAGGGAAAGAAAAGCAGAAAACATGTGTATTTTTATTAACATACAATTGTGCATAGTTACATGGTACAGCATGATTCTTCAATGCTTGAATACAATGTGCAAGAATCAGGTGGGTGCAATTGGCATGTCTGTCGCCCACTGATCATATCGTTATGTTGAGAATATCTAAAAATCTTCTCTACTGGTTATTTTGAAATGAGCACTTGCCTGTGGCCAGCTCAAAATGACTTCTCCTAGCCAACTGCACCCCCATATCCTTCCCGCACCCCACACCCCCTTGCCCTTCCCAGGCTCTGGTGAGAACTCTTCTCCATGGAGTCCACTTATTAGCGCCCACATGCAAATGAGACCATGCAGAATTGTGCGTTTCTGAGTAATTTCTCGTACTGACCCCCCCCCCCCAACGACTCTCGTGCCGACAATATGCCACTGTGTAGACATGACACGTTGTCTTTGGCCATTCACCTGTTGATGATTAATATAGCCAATAGTGGCTCGATTCCCCAGTTTTATGGATGGAGAGATTGAATCCGAGGTTACTAAGACGGTAGAGCGGAAACTTGAGCTGTTGTTCTATAGGCAAAGACAACAAACATCACCAGAGAAAGGAACATGGCACTATTCTGGGAACTTGCTTTTTTGGTCAAAACTTTAGTTCTCTAAGCCACGGCACTCTGCATGTGCTAAATGCTTTCTGGTGGCGCCTTTAAAAAAGAAAAGCAACTGTAAAGTACACAGTAAGCACCGGGCACCTTTGTCTTGTGCTAGGTGATGTTAATGAGGACACCTCCACGAGAATGAGATTCAAAGTCTTTAACCTGGCCAGCAAGAACTTTCAAAGCCAGGATCCTTGGTCTCAGACCCGGCAGTAGTAACTTCCTCTTGAGATCAGCATGACAATAAACAATATAACCACGGAGATGTGTCTTCTTTCAGTTCTCATTCACACTCCACAGGGTCTTATGTGTGCCACAGTGGCCTTCAACTTGCTGTATAGCCAAGGATGACCTTGAACTTCTGGCCTTCTAACTTTTACAGTACTGGGATTACAAGCATGTGCCATCAATGATTTATATAGTGCAGGAGCCAGAAGCCAAGCATTTTTGCCAGGCAAGCCTTGGGCCAACATATCTATTTCTCAGCACGCTAGAACCCCGCCTGCCATGCTTCCTGTGTTCTTTTACCAAGCTGCCACCATACTTCAGCTTTATGTGTCACAAGAGGCCACTGGATCCCCTGACGGTAGACTTACAGGCTATCGAGAGCCACCTGATGTGGGTGCTGGGGACTGAACTCTGGTCATCTGCAGGGGCAGCTTGTACTGAAGCACGGCCATCTCTCTAGCTCCAGCTCCCCATACTTGGGACATCGGGTTAAAGCCATCTCTTCCATGAGGCTGAAAGCAAACACTGAATTCTGTTCCTACTACACTGAGTTAGTTAGTGGCGGAAAATCTTCATCTCCAAGAGCATACACTACGCCTTCCATACATGACCTATACCCACCTCTGCTAAGTGAAGGGCTATAATCTAATATGTGCCTGGATATGAGGGATGCAGGTCTGGAACTCACTTGCCACCTAGTGAGTAGGCCATTTGACCTCGGGATGAAAAGGAAATAAAATGCTCTACCTAAGTGTGGTTTTGAAGATGGGGTGAGTTATAAAGGGCAGGCACTGTAGTCACAGGTCTGGAATGGACTGTGACATTCAGCAAGCATGCTGTGGGTGCTGTGCCCGGGAGGCCTGCATGGGCTCCTGTAAGGCTCATCATGTGACCTCCTGTGGAATACCTCACAAATGCTGCTTGTTTCCTGTGTTTGTGTGCTGTGCTCCACAGTGAGCACAAGCAGCACATGGAAATGACTGAGGTGCTGGGCACCTTCCACCCTAAGTCATCCCGCCAAAGCCCCTCAGCATCCGAGATACAACACTCCCTACACTCAAATGGGGAAAACAGGGATTGTCAGAGCTGAACAACAGGCAAGATGGCAGTCTCGTAATCTTTGGGGTTCAGTCTTCACTCCACTGACCTCAGAGCTCCTGCTTTTCTCACTGTGTTACTGGCCTCGTAATAAAATGACAAGAAGCAGAAAGACCAATTATCACAGATGAGTAAAATCAGACAGGATGGTGGGCTACACTGCACCAGACTTCAGCTGAAATGCTCCTTTGAAAGGAAGCAGAGACTGCTCAGCCCAGTGCCTTGCCAGAAGGAAATGGCAGCCCTTGGAACCGACAGCTAAGCAGGAAGTATAGAGAGCCAAGACGCCAGCACTCTTACAGTGTGAAGAGTGTGTGGCCTGGCCCCTGGGTGTGCCTGGCCCCTGGGTGGCTTCCGGGGTCAACATCCAGCAAGGGTTATCTCTGGTGACAGTTCCTGAAGGAGCATAGATGGGGCAGTCTATCTGTTGGCCAGCCTTCCTTGTGTGAGTTTTCTCAAGGTAAGGAAGTGCGGGGGCTCTGGCACCAGGATGCTAATGTAAGGCATCTGGGGCTGTCCTGAGGGGCTCTTCAGGGGAGCTTCCCAGGAGCTCCTGCTCAGGTCAGGAGGCACCAAGGCTGGCTGATCATTCCTGAGGTCACCAGCTCACAGGACAGCAAAGTGCTGCCCTCAGGCCATACACACAGATGGAGGATGGTGTGGTAAGAGCTTCCTGAGACTGTGTGAGGAGAAATGGAAAGGATTGGGTGGTAAAGGCCCTAAGTCTTACAAAACAAATACTTTATCTTGACAAAGATGGGAAGGCGAGACCCTGTCAACAGAGGAAATGAACAGGTCACAGGAGGCCAACAACTACATGTGTGCAGGACTAAAGACAGGTTAGCCATCTACAGGCAACAGAAACAGGTGAGGCACCCCCACAGTGAGTGCAATACACTGTCACTAGCCACCTGAAAGCCTCAGCAAAATGGACACACGGTCAGGTCTGCAAAGCCCCGGAGAAGTCAGTGGCCGCTTCCCCACAAATGAACTTGTAGAACGTTGAGAAACAGCATCATGGTGTGACGGCCCCCTGAAAGGGCCTGGACACACTGTTCACTGCTTATGTGTACTAGGGCCTAAAGCCCAGTCAGGATTGGTAAGTGGCCTGTGATAAATGACCCCTTCAGTTCTGCAGTAAGGCTGGGGACAGAAGGGTCTGAAGTGTCCCTAATGGGAACAGCATGTGTTCTTGTATCTGTATTCACTGAACACAACACATGTGGTACCCACACATGGCTGAAAACCGCAGGAAACCTTAGCACCCCCATCTATCTCCCTGACAGTTCTCACTGCAGCCAGCCTTGAGATCAGGGGCCAGGCTGGGGGCTGCATCTACTTTAATCTCCACAACTTTCTCAGGCTCTGGTTCGACATGGAAGAATGAGCTAGTTCCAGAGGTGCTCCTAAATTAAGAGAGACATTAAAATTTAAAATGAGATGCTGGCAATGCTCAGGGATGGCAGACGCAACAGTCAAAACACGAGCCGTATCTGCTGCCATCTCTGCCAATGACACAAGCAGGTCATTTTGTCTCAGGAGTTAGTAAAAAGGGAAGAAAGGGCCTGGAACATGACCCTAGGGTTGGTTACAGCTCCGTCCTCCATAAATAAAACCCTGAAGCCACAGTGTGGGCTTTCTGCTGACATGCACGTGGGGAGGGAGAAACAACTCCGGCATCTTCTCGAGCTGCAGGGTCTCTGTTCTCTGAGCAGTGAGCAAAGGACCACACTTAATTCAAACCAGAGTTTGCTTACAGGTCTGTTTCCTCCTGCTTCTCATCATGGGAAGGACGGGGACATTGGCGAAGGGGGTGGGGCTCAACCTTGCTGCTGGTTGCACTAGCTTTACAGTGTGACTGCTTCCAATTAGGGAGAATGCACAAGTTAATTCATGATAGGCAAGACTAGGGGATTAGTTTAATCCCATAAGCCTCCAGATTTGTCTATGGTTCTTTATATATCTAATAACTTATCCCCCAAAGAGAAGCAGGACAGCAAGACAAGGTAGAAGGCAGAAGTACACAGAGATCAGGAATGCTGAGTTTGGAGAATGACAGCCCAGGGTTCAAATCCGACACTGTTACATGGAGGATTTGACCCTGCATTCCCTCATTTGCAAAACGAAGACAAGAACAGGATCTGCCCCACCGGGCAGCTCTGAGGATTAAGTGGGTGAAAAGATAAGCCCGTTTCCATATCTGGCACAGAAAACACTCGCTCCATGTAAGCTCCAATTATCTGTATCACCACGGCTACTTCTCACGGCGGTGCCAAGTGACCCGCCGGCCCTGAAGATCTTAGAGCAGGTATCACTAAATCTCCCATGGGTATTTTTTTTAAAAAAATTTAAAACTAATTTTTAATCATGCAGGTTGAACATTAAGACATTCTCCTCTGCAGAGATAACTTAAGTGAATTCCTACTTGGAGCCAGAGGGCTGAGTGAGATAACGTCTCACATTCTCCAGAGAGCTGATGAATTTCTTGAGGTCAGGGGCAGGGGGTCAGCACCTCTGCCAGGACGGTGCCAGAACAGGTTGCGCCAGCCCTCCGTTCCCCTTGAGGCAGGCTGCAGGCCCTCACAGCTGCCTGAGCACTCACAGAGATGGCAGCCCTCGACAGCAAATATCCATCCAACAGAATGAGAACACGGATGTGCCTCCTGCTTGAGGGAATAAATAAAGACACTTTATCTATTTTACTGAAGACTCAATTCTGAGACATTATCTCAGAGGTCAGGCCTGGAGACCCTATGGTCACTCCGTCTTTTTGAGACCAGAACGCAATTTCTCAGAGAGGGTTACACTTCTCTCGTCACTGCATCAAGGACTCTCAGCTACTTAGATACATTTTTAATTAGTATACACCTAAGGAATTTATTATGGACATAAAAGAAAAGGGCCTAATGGCCTTGAGACGCAAGGCTTGGTCCTGGAAGACAGCTGCAGAAATACTCTCTCTGTGTAAACTGTAAACTGTGGTCTGCAATCCACATCACTCTGCCATGTCTAGAATCCCACCAGACAGCCATGGCCCAGATACCTCACATGCTGACTTCACTGTGAGGGTGCTCTTTGTGATGCTCTGGAAGACACGTGTAAAATGACATTTTGTTATTCTTAATCCTTTCTTCATAATTTAAAATGTAAAGTGCTGCTTTCCTCTCGAGATCGCAAACTTTGCTTCTTTATTCTCTCTGTATTTCCATTCTGTGTGTCTGTGTGGTGCACGAGTGTGTGCACGCATTCACATGTGTGTGATTCACGTGTGTGCACAGGTTTCTGTGAGGGTGTCGGTGTGAATATTGTTAACAAAGTTAAAGGTCTTAACTCAAATTCAAAAGTTTGAACACTCAGTCATGTGAAGAGTCAATCAGAAGTTGCCTTTAACTGAAACAGATAAACTATCTTAAACATTAAAAGTGCGTGCTCCCTACCACAGACACTCCACCCCTAGGCTGAATGGAGTCGCTACATTCTAATACATAATGGGGGGGGGGGTAGTTGAGAAGGGGTTTCGGTAGCTCTGACTGTCCTGGAACTTGGTCTGTAGACCAGGCTAACCTTGAACTCACATGGTCTGGCTGCTTGTGCCTCTCAAGGGCTGCGATTAAACACATGTGCCACCTCTGCCAGCCCAATACGTAATCCTAAAGAGACATTTGCCACTGGAAATGCTACTCTGTCCTCTGAGCCATATGGCGAGATACTTGTGCCAACAGATTTGGAGATTGTCTTCATTTACTTCCTATAGTTGTGAGAAGGACCATGACCAAAAGCAATTTGGGGAGGAAAGAGTTTATTTGGCTTACATATCTGAGTCAGAATCCATTGAGAGAAGCAAAGGCAGGAACCTGGAGGCAGGAACTGAAGCAGAGGCCACAGGGGAGTGCTACCTACTGGCTTGTGCTTCCTGGTTTGCTCAGATTCTTTTCTCTGCCACTCCAGAACACCTCCACCTACCCAAGGATGGAGCCACCTGAAGTGGGCTGGGCCCTTCCACATCAATCACCAACCAAGAAAATGCCCCACAGTCTTGCCTACAGGCCACTGTGATGGTAGCATTTTCTCAACTGAAGTTCCACTTTCCCAGATGACCCAAGCTTGTATCAAGTTGACAAAAAAAACGAGCCAGCACAGAGGCAAATGTTGTGGTTCAGGGAGGTTGCAGAGTGACTGGAGACAGTTGCTTAGATACAAGTGTTGGGGTGTAGAGAGTCACGCATGGCCGAGTGACCAAATGGCAGCCCCTTGTACAGTTGGCAGGTAACAGAGCAGAGAAGCTAAGAACTGGGCAGCCAAGTGGCGTGGGCTCAGTCTGAGTTATTCTGCTCTCTGAATTCCCACTTGTCAGTTGAGTGGTCTTCAACTGATAAGAAACAGGACTGGGTACATTGCAAGGCTGCTGAGGATGATCCTGGCACTTGGGCAGCATGGCTATGACAAATTTTAATTAGATATTTGTCCCTCCAACTAATAAAAAAGTGCACCATGAGCCCATTATTCAATCTTGAGTTTGTCTAAAAACCTAACTCACAAAACTTAGGAAAGCTGAAGGAAGTTTATGCAGAAAATGCCCTGTGGAGGGAAGTTTGAAAGTTTAGAGAGAAAAGGTGCCAAGCCCTGTTCATTAGGTGTTATTGTAAATAACATTGTATAACATTGTATCGGAACACTGCCGCCCCGTCCACTGCCGGCTGCACGGCCGTCCCACCCACGGATCACCTACAACTGATTCCCTGCTACAGAGGCAGGGCGGGTGAGTTATGAACCCAGGGCCTGGAAACCCTCACGTGCTTGCCATGCATCCCTTCAAGAAACCGTGTGCCACCTCTAGGTTTAGAAGATGGTACAGTCTGAGGATGAGAGTGCTGGGCTCTGTATCTTCCCCTGACAGTGTGGGGAGAAACAAAAATAAAAGAGATATATGAGTTAATAAATGAATTCACAGCAATTAACTCGTGATCTGGCGACAGTGACTTGAAGTTTATGAAGCACTCTATGCATGGTCTGGTGCAGAGTGTCGTATCGATGCAGTTCTATGGAGACAGGAGAAACTGCCCCACGCAGAGGCAGTCCAGAGTGTGAGGATTACAGCTGTGGGTTGTCATATCTCGTTTGTATGGGTCTAACTGTAGGCTAGGCAAGCGCTCTCTCAAATGAGCCATGCCCCAGCGCTGAGTTTGAGATATTAGACCTCTGTGGGATGGACATTAAAACAAATCTTGAATCAAAACCACCCAGCTTCTTAGACTAAGAGTAAAACATACAACAGGCTATAGATATTCACTGTAGTGTTTTGGAACACCAGATATCCGTAAGACACTCTCTATTTGGATGGGAAAAGTAAGTTGTACTGCATGCAGGGGCACACGAAACGGTGACACCCCGGGGCAACCCCAGGACTGCACACAGTCAGTCCATTTCTATCTTCTGTTCCTACTCATTTGATAGACAGAGCAGCCCCAGCAGGTTCTCAACGGCGCCTTGCTGTGTCCAGGAGGAGCTACAGCTGCTGGTGAATGTGGGCTTCCAGAAAACCAGAAGTCCACATCAGCAAGAAGAGGTCGCCAGTCACCACCTGTGGTCGGCCACAGCTGGCAGTCTCCAACCCTGAAATGTGCTGGGTTCAGATGGCTGCAGGGCCAGGAGAAGGGATAATTCTGTAGTTCTAGGCATTTCTACAAGCGACAGCCTGCTAGTTAAGCTGGAACTGCTACCAAGAAACCCATAACTGCCAGTCTGCCTCCCCAGAAACACACACCACCAAAGTGAGGTGGCTGAAAACCAGAGAGGACCAAGCTAGGTGCCGGGGGAGGAGGGCGGGCTTCTCCCACGCCACCACGAGCATTGCTGAAATCTTTTAAAGATGTGGACATCAAGACAAAGACTCATGTTTCTGTTCAGAGGACACAAAAGATCCAACATTCTTGGGCAGAACCCACCTACTGGGACAGGTGTGAGATAGTCAGTTCACTTGACAAGCCCAGACCCATGCCTACCTCTCTCTCCCCCAAGGGAAGTCGTTCATGGCATGACTGAGCTATGGTTTTATAACTACAACTTCATCTCCAAGTGTAGCCAGTCAAGAGGAACAGCATTTTAAATAGCTGAAGTAGTCACAGTATGCCATTTCCTGGTCCTTGACCATAGTAATAGATGGAATGTTTTAGGAGGATTTGTTCACCTCTCACAAGACCTAAGCCTGCAAATCATGAAAAGCACCACTAGGTGGCGACGTCACTGTAATGCAATGGCTTGGAGCTCTCCAACATTACAGATTAATGTGCTCGCTGTCTTTGATGTGTGAACAAAAGCTCCATGGGGATGGAGACTTTCCACCTTAATCACAACTGTGCTCACACCACCTGGCACACCATGACCAACACACAAGTCTTTGTCTTGATGTCCACATCAAGAACTTACTGAACGCTCAAAGGCATGCGTGATGAGGACCTAACTCGTTAGAGTGGACGAGCAAGAGGACAATACTAAGGTAAAGGGCAGGAGAAGCAGGGTTGGAAAGAGAGACCCTGTTTCCTGTCTGAGTGGCCGGGTCCATGCTGGTATTAGGTGATACCTGTTATTAATGAAGACAAATCAGTTCTAAGCTGAAAGCAATGAGTCCTGGTCTACATAAGCTTACTCTGGAGCAGCTGCACACCGTGTCCAACGGGCCACGGATACCATAAGACAGGAAAGTGACTCTGGTTGGGGTAACGAAGAGAGGTGTATCCGGGAAATGACGATGAAGAGCTCAAGTATTTTGTCAGCAAGCATTTGAGAGAGCCTCAGCAGGGAAGCAGTGGCTAGAAAGTGAGCCAGGTGTGGGGTATACCTGTGAGGCTGGGGTGGGAAGACAGCAGGATGGAACCCATGAGTTAGAGACTGGATCGGTATTGGCAACCCAGTGAGAAGACCCCCGCTGCTATGTCTCGGAAACCAAACAACAGGTACAGGAAAGGCCTCGGAAGAATCCTCTGCAGACAGGGTCCACGGTGCTGCGCAAAGGTGGTGGTCAGGGGTCAGGTATCCCTAGGGACTGATGAACTGGAAATGGATCAAAAGTGGGGTCTACACCATAGAAAAGCAGAGACCTGCCACAGACGCTGAAGTGCGATGGGCCCTCCTTCCAGACAGTCCGAAACAACAGCATGCTCATCCCACCCCCACCCCACACCCCACCCCCAGGGCCTGGACAGCAACACAGGAGGCACTCAAAACCAGAGCATGGGTACAGCAGCCAGAGGTGTTGCTGCTTGAGATGGAGCCACACTGGGATGGGGAAGTGAGGAAGGCAGAGGAAAGCCCTCTGGGGACAAAGCAAGAAACATCACTCGCTCACATGTGCCAACTCTGCATCCAATGCCTGGGACAAACAACTGTGCAGTCTGACATATTTTTCTCTTTTTAAAATTAGCTTTTGACTGTTTTGTGCTTGTTTATGATGTATTTGTCCCTTGTCCCCATCACGAGTCTGAGTCTGAGCTTTTAACTCCTAAAGCATATGGACACCCACACCAAGAAATAAACAATTCGTTCTTGATTGGTTTAACACTTAGTTTCCTGATGGGGGCTCTCAGGAGGGGCTGTTCTTCCACCCCTCCCCTTAAAGGTGGAGATCCTGGTGAAGAACACATGCTTCATGCATGTGTCGGGGCGTCTGTTCCTCATGAGCGAGCAAGCGAGTGAAAAGGACAACGTGTGGAGAATGAGCAGCCCACCACTGCCCAATGTGACCGGAGTGCGGTTTTTCATCAGTACCAACTCCAAGTACTCCCAGCCAGAGGCCTTCAGGGAACCTAGCTCTACCTGTCAGTCTACCATGGTTAGGACTCCTTTTCCTTTGTACAGCAGCTGCTGGTGATGTTCAAGATGGCAGCATTTCCAGGCTGGGTCTCCATGAGAACAATGAACAGAACTCAGATGAGCCACAAACAACACCAGCACAGATATTAAACATGCCCCCCTCACCTTCTGAGTTATTACTGCAGCTGTAACCTCATCTTTTCTGTCTGATATATGAGCAAATTAGAAGCGCTTATGAATATGTTCGACGTGACTAAAGAGATTTTTAATAGAGGAAGAATGGCTCACCAGAAGTGTTGGTGGTAAATGTAGGTCATATTTACAAGAGATGTGGCTCACTTTGTTGGTAAAGGGGGACTCACGGGTGAGGAGGCACAAGCTTTCCTGAGGAGTGTGCTGAAGAGGAAGGTTCATACACAGGACTAAGGCAAAAGAGAAACTGTGTGCAGGGTACCCACCTCGCTTTGCTCCACAAGCTAATCTCGGGGGTGGGGGTGGGGGCGTCGGTGGGGGGAGAGTCAGCTTTTACACACTGTCTCTGGAAGAATCTTACTCCTTCGCAACATTCATGGAAAACTAATCAATAGAAAGTCTCCAAAATTTTCCCCAAAGAACAGACACTTGTCCTCTGAACTCACTGTCCATCCTGTTAGAAACCAATATTGTATGTACGCAGTATGCCTGATCGGTCAGTGTGTGCCCTAAGGAATAGATCCGGCCCTGCAGACAGCTGTGCTGGAATCAGGATGCAAACTTTGTCACTGAAAACGTGAACAAAGGCTGAACGCGCACACATGGAGCCACGGAGCTCCTGATGCAAGGACAAGGGGACCTCAAAGGTCAGTCAGGAGTTAGTCTTGTCCTCTTCCTCACTGCCAGAGGAAATCAAAGAACCATCTAAACTGAAGACAAAGATGTACAAGCTGGCAGGGGCGGGGTCATTACTTTTCTTTCTCTGGATTGTATTAGGATATAAGGTCTATGTAAAAGTTGAACAAGCTGAGACAGAGCAAACACTTCACAAACCCACAACAAAAAACAGCAGGAAGAGAAGTAGCCTATGACCTACAGCCGGTGGATGCCAGAGAAGCTGCTTCTCATTGAGACAGTGCTGTAAACTAACACTTCCAACATGAGCTCACCCACTCAACAAATCGGCGGGATGTACCCACAGCCTTTAAGATGCAAGAGCAAACTGTGCGTACAAAGGTGTTAACAGTGTTCGCTAATCTATAAAGGGACAGTTTGACAGTAGCTGCAATAATGATGTCAAATTAACATTTTGTAATTTTCATCTTGGACTTGGAATACTGGAGACAACATGGTCATTGATGTCAGTTCAGAAAACACCTAGGTATGGCACGAAACTACGAGAAATAGCCGTGTCTCTAAAATATAATATAAACACTATTAAAAGGCTAGCATTTCTAAGAAAAACCACAATGCACTGTGTGTTAGGTGGACAGAGCATCAAATGTGGAAGGCAGCTCAAAAGGTTTCATACTACTTTTGTTTGGTCACATTTGTGTGATGTCTAGAATCCACTAAGAAGAGCAGCCATGGAAATGCCAGGTGAAACAGCTTCACTATTTGCCTTTGGAAGTGGTGTGCTGCATTTTGAAGACACTTAGATATTTGGCATTCGGAACTGCAGTGACATGGACACATGATCTCTCTCAGAGAAAATTGCAAGAAGGGCAGAGGGAGCCACCGGGAGCAGAGACAGAAAGCTGCTCTGAGCCCCGACCTTCCACTCCAAAGCTCTCAGCCATTTGCTTCAGATCAACTGTCTACGCATTTATCGGGAAAATGTCTTCACAATTCTGCCGTTTCAGTGGAGACAGGTTCTCTTGTGTGGCCTCTTCAGAGAAAAGGTGGGAGCAGGAGGGAGAGATGTACACTCAGAGGAACTTGTGGAGCAGGTGCTTTGTCTGGGAACCAAACATGAGGCTTTAACAGAGCAAACACAGACGTGGAGAAAGCCAGCCTCTGTGGGTCTGTCCTGTAGGCCAGGCTGTGTCTCAGGGGACACACTTTGTAGTAATTCTTTAGAGCATTACTGTGCCTGCTCCATCACTAATGGGACAGGAGTGTCTTTCCCATCCAGAGAGGAGCCGGGGCAAATGTTTTCCTTTCATTCTTCTTGATAAGTTTATGACAGAAAGGAACCTGACATCTGGGAGAAAAAAAAAAAATCCATTCCTTCGTGAAGAGAACTAGAATTACTGTGACAGTTCGGTGTCTTCGACCTGGCCTTTTACTATTTCTAAAAGACAAAGGAGGAAACTCATTTTTACCACGATGGACCTAGTAAATAAAAGGGTAAATTCCCCAAATCCAAAAACCAAACAAATAAAATAGAAACACCCTCAAGCCTGAAAAACAGTGCCCAGAAAGGAATCTGCCCCTGCTTAACTTGTTCACCAGGATGTGGAGCCTGGCCCAGGGTTCCTAGGTTCAAGACAGATGCCAAGGGTCACCATCAGGCCACTACAGAGGGCTGCCTTGCCTGCTCAAGTCCCCCTAGCTGCAATTCCAGGAGGGTGAAGCAGGCTGCTCCCCCTCCCCCTTCCCCTCCCCCTGTTCTCCCTTCCCCTCCCCTTCTCCCTCCTCCTCTTCCACCTTAGCCTGCTCCTATTTCAGGAGCCTTGTTTTCTAATGTATTTCCTCCATCAGGAAATGCGCATAACTATGCTTACTGTGCACAGTCCTGAGGGCTCTTCTCTTCTCACAGAGGACTTTGCAGGGGCCCTCCCACTCTGCTGGACCCTCTGAGCCCCTCCTGGCCACAGAGGGGAGGGTGTGGCTGTACCTGCCTCCCTGGCCTAGGCTTATTCAGACTGTTCATTTTCCCCAGTGTCTATCAACTCAGTCAAGTCATAGTTGACTGAGTCCCTACTGTGTGCAAAGCTGTGTCCTAATTGCTAGGGACACAGTATAGGCCTAAGTATACAAAAGCTGTCGTGACAGAATAGCATTCTGGTAGGACACAGACCGCTTGAAAACAGTGACCTAACTCAAGCAATGGAGGGACCTTGTGCTGGGAGGAGCCCCAGTGAGGAGGATGACACCTGTCAGTCATCTGCCCTGGCTCACAGACAAGCTCAGCTCCTACAGCCTCACAAGCCACATCCCACAGTATAGTTGTTATTCTTCAGGTAGTGGAAAGGTATTTTGATAAGATTGTTTGTCTCTTTGTAACAGGTCTTGCTATGTAGCTCAGGCTAGCCTGGAATTTTCTATGTAGCCCGGGCTATTGTCAAATTCCCTTGCCTTGGCCTCCAGAGTACTAACATTGTAGGCATGGTCACCATGCCCAACTATTTCATGGTCTTGAACAACATACTCTTTCCGACATGCTATTGCAAGTAGATTTTTCTAACGGATGCTAATACACAGTCCACATAAAGATAGTTCAAGCATTCGAGCAGCCCTTGCTTCACCTCTCCCGTTTGGATCAGTAAAGCCTTAATTAAGAATGCCTACAGAAAGAAGTCTACTAAGCTCAGGGTTTAACCTTGGTTATCACGACCCACAGACTGGGCCCACAGACGCCTTTTATCATTAAAGTGCTAGGAAGGGTAGAGCACGGCCCTGCCATGCACAGCCCTGGGTTCCAGTCCTAAGAGCATCCCACACAAAAGAAGGGGAGGAAAGGAGAGGAGAGAGAGATTGATCAGAAACTCATCATCACCAGACTGCATTCCAACTACTCACAGCGCCCAGGCCATGAGACCTTTGGATCAGCTGATCCTTCAGGGGGTTGTGATTTAATGCTTTAAGATTCTGTTTCGGAAATATTTGACAGGGAGCTGGAGCGACGGCATGGTGGGTAAAGGCTTGTGCTGCTCTTGCAGAGGACCTAGCACCCAGCACCCAGCTCACAACAACCTCAGCTCCTGGTGATCCAAAGGCTCTCTGGCCTCCACAGGTACACACACACATGTACACACACACATACAAATACATACGCATACATATATACACATGCATACACACAGAGACATACATACACATACATATATGTATAAACACAGACACACATACATATACACACACAGACACACATACATACACATGCATACAGATGTATGCATACATATACATATACATTTAGACATATACACAGAGAGATATACACCCATACATATACAGAGACATACACACATATAGACACACATGCACACAGACACAATACATATACAGACACACATATATTTACACACAGAGATATACACCCATACATACACACAGATACACACACACATACACACATATATATACACACAGACACACATGCACATAGACAAACATACAGACAGAAACACACACACATATACACACACATGCATACACATACACACAAAGACATAAAGACACATACACATAGACATGCATACACACATACATACACATATATACAAACCACACACACACACACACACTAATAAAAGTTTTTAAAAGAAACACTTGACAGGAGACTTCCATCTGAACTGACATGATACAGGGTCAACACAGATGTTGTGAAGAGCAGACAGAATAACTTGGCGCTTTAGACATGTGGTCCCCACTGCCACCCTCACCCCACTGTCTCTGAAACTCAATAACAAAGACAAGGAGAGGAGACCAGCAAGACTTGGAAACAAGGTCTGGGCTAATGTCCAGCCAACTGCTGTGCTACGAGGCAGGGTGGAAACCGGGGTCATCGGGCTGCAGAGAAGCCCTACGGTTTCAACAACTACATTCATTTGTACCTGACACAAACGCTTATTTCCGCTGACTTTGTAAATTAGGCTTTATGCAAATGATGGTTCCTGGCTACTAAACGAGACCAGTTTTCTGCGAGCTAAGAAGGCAAAATTAAAGTTATAGCTTTCAAAGCAACGTGTTCATGACACAGGTATCTCAGTAAGCTCCGTGTGTCCATAATACTGCTCAGTCTGCTTCAACAGCTTTATCTCTGATACAGTCAAACATGAGGCTTTCTCCCTAAAGTTAAAAACTGTGTGCTGACTAAGGGGCTCTGTGAAGGACCCAGGAATGACTGTTATCTGCTGAGAGCCTTGTGGAGGAGCAGAGGAGCAGCGGCCTCTCCATTACACAACTGATGCTTTAATGTCAGGTGTGACAGCCCACAAATCCCAAGTGGCAGTGGGCAAGCAAGGCTTCCTTCCCCCACAGGGATGGCTAGCTCACGAGTCATGAGAATAACTTAGAAATCAGACAGTTAGGGGCGAGCAGAAAGCTAGGTCTGTCTGTCTAATGGAGCTTGACCTAATGTTGATCTCAAGACAAAGAGAGTAGGAGAGTCTGTGAGGTAGATCTGGATCCAGAAACACTGATGTGGTAAGGAGTGGAGAGATAATTCATAGACATTATCTGCTTGTAGACAGTTGTGGTTACTGAGTTCACACTGATCTGTGGGCTGCCGTGAGTCTGGACCGGTGGATCTGACACAGGGAGATATCATGGTTAAACGTTCACTTCGAAATTCTGCTCTCAGGTCTCAGTGATCAATAATAGAGAGTGAAGAGGAAGAGGAAGGAGAAAAACCCAGCAGTTGGAAAATAACACGAGTGAGCGAACATGGGAGCGTTTAGTGCAGCGGCTCTCAACCCACCCAATCTCGACCCTTTAACACAGTCTCTCATGTGGTGACCCCCAACCATAAAATTATTCTGCTGCTACTTCATAACTGTAATTTTGCTACTGTTATGAATCACAGTGTAGATGTCTGATATGCAGGGTATCTGATATGTGGCCTCCATGCATAGGTCATCTGACCCCTTCCCAAAGAGGTCGTAGGTTGAAAACTGCTGGCTTAGTGTGTTCAGGAGAGGGTGATGTGGATGCCCACACAGCTTCCAGGAAGGGAAAAGAAGAAGATTTATAAAAGAATGGTGGGTAGGTGGGTGGATAGGTGGGCAGGTGGGGGATGGACAGGTGGGTAGGTGGGTAGACAGGTGAGTGGGTGGGTGGGCAGGTGAGTAGGTGGGTGGGCAGGTGAGTGGGTGGGTGGGTAGGTGAGTAGGTGGGTGGGCGGGTGGGTAGACAGGTGGGTGGGTGTGTGGGCAGGTGGTAGGTGGACTGACAGATACATATTCCATACATGACAACATTCAAATACACAGGTATGCGTGTGAGACACACAAAGGCTACTCACACACATCCTTCATGGCGTTGCTGTGGAGAATGAAGCAGCTCCATGCATTCTGACAAGGGCTAGAGATGAAGACCTGGGATTCAGACTTCCTGAACTGAAGGTGTTATACACCTTCCCACAGAGTTATATGGGAAAAAGTCTGGAATATGGACGAAAATTCCAGAGCAAAGCCCAGCCTGACCCATGCCATGACCCATGCCATGCGTGATTTCTGATCCCTCACTTTCTTGAGGGGTAACAGCATTAAACAGTCAAATGAACATCTTAAATCATCACATTCTATTTTCACCTATAAGATGACTGCTTCAAAATGATATTTATCAATGAAGTCCTGGAGAATAAGTCAATATGTGAATACATAAATATTTACAAAATAAAATCCACACCAGACTCCCTCTAGATGGCGGAGAAAAACAATGTGACTGAGGCATGAGCTGCATGCTTGCTGCTTTGTCGACAACATTTTTTTCGAGCTGTTATTATTAGAATTTGTGATGTATGCAATTGATCAAACTGTAAGACTCATGCCCTGCTCCACAGCGATGGCACTGCTGTCTTGGGGGTTGCTGGTGCTGTAGCCAGCCTGCAACCTGCTGTATGATAAAGAACTGGGAAGCTGGGTTTCTCCTCATCACTGCTCACTCAGTTACCCCCTTCAGTCAGCTTCTGTGGGGAGAGGAAACCAGGGGTCGCCTGCTGGAATTGTGTCTTCTAAGAGGCCCAGGTCTGCAAGGCAGAGGTGATGTCACCACTTTCTGTGATAACTCAGGCATCAGAGGAGACATGGCATGTGCCCAAGGCCCAGAGAGTCTTCACAAATAGGCCTTTCATTAATTACATCAGATCTGCCAAATGAGCAGCAGCTACTACCCAGAGGTCCCATCCGAAGTCAGGCTGTGGGTGACTGGCTTCTACATACACTTAAAATTCTTGGGATGAGACAAATATTAGAGAGAGTAATTTTAAACCAAAAGCCAAAGTCACCCATAGTGAAGGAGACATGCTCAGTTAGACTGAAGTGACCACAGGGCCATAGAGAACTCGGAATAGGAAATATCCTTAGCGACACTGCTTTAATAGTACCTAGACTTATGAAAAGCCCAAATAGCTCAGAAATAGCAATTCTAGCCACCGTTTACTTTATTGCTTTCTCAAAAGTAATCAAACTGAGAGCAGCACACATGAACGCATCTACCACATTTATCAGCTGAAGGAGCTGCCACACCCCGGAGTAGGGTGGCAATGGCAGTTTTCTCTCCTCTCTCTGGGGATGTGGTGAAGAGACTGGGCTTGATCGAATCCATTTCCTTAGGGAAAATGTTACTCAGTGGAGCCAAAGCAGGTTAGTAAGCATTTGTTCTTCCGCCTTGCTCAAAAGAGCATGGCCGGGGAGATCCGCTGCTGGACGGGTCTGATGGGCATGGACATCCCAGTGGAGGCCTGGCTGAGGAGGCTAGGTAAGATGAAGGGCCTCTAGCTGCAGAAGGACTCAAGTCGGCTGGCTACACTTACTTAATAAATGCATCAGAGCTGTTAAATGGATGTGTGCTGTTTCAGGCAAATCGGTTTTATGGTTGCTATGGCAACAGAAAACAGATGTACACTACTAGTAAGCACTGGAAACTTGTTCACTCACTAGCCCCACGAATTTGGGGATGGTATTGCCGGAACGGCCACATGACAGACAGCAATTAGTTTTTGGTTTTGTTTTTTGAATGAGCTTTCTATGACACTACTTTTAAACTCAGAATTAGACGACATGCAGTACATTACATTTTGAGGATGGCACATATCTGAGAAAACTGCAACAATTAGCTGGTGCACGTGGAGACTGGCAGGGACTATGATAAATACTGGATCATATGACCTACAATAGGCTTCATACTTCTAATTTCTGTTGTCTCTAGCTACCTAACTAGACAGAAGCATAGGTTCCAGCAAGAAGAAAATGCAGTTCAATTTCTATTCCTATTTCCTGCAGCGCCTCTCCAGCAGGCATATCAATAGGCCTGGCATATCAATAGCCTTGGCATATCGATGAAGAAAACACATTATCAGCTGCAGAAATCTATCCCATTTAAAACACAGTCACCCAGGACAATAAGGCAGGGATGTGCCAATGCAAATTGCACTGTAGCAAATGGGAAGAAGCTGAGCCAAGTTACCATCTGTGAAGTTTGGGAGGAGGACCCAAGCCTTATGATAATCCTTCACCTGTGACTAATTCTTCTTTGTGAATAAAGCAAACTAGAAGAAAATGTAAGCATGAGGTCTGGATGTCTGACAGACTAAGCATGCAGGTAAATAGCCCAGGCTGTGTTCTTCAGAGGAGAACCAGGACAGAGAAACTTGGACTAAGCCCTATCAGCCAGCCACAATGCAGAACCTTACCTTGAGGTACTGCCACAGAAGTGGGCATTCCTAAGCATTTCAGTGCCAAGGGCATCAGTTAAGAAAGTTTGCCAACTCAAGAGTCTTTGTTCAAGGTTTCAGTCATTGCTTTTGTAATGTCTCTGAAATGACTTAGCTCCCACATTCTATAGTAATGATTCAGGACAGAGAGCATGTCCTCCAGAACCCATGCTGGTCAGCTTCGAGGAAACCCTTCTCTGACATTTTCACAGTTCAATGTCAGGTATTTTATTTTACTTAATGGGCATGCAGAAGCACACATGCCATAAAGATGACACCACTGGCATCTATATCCACACTCAACATACTGCAAGTGGAAAGCAAGGTACTGTGTGTCGAGTTCAGGGAATTGCACAGATGTGCTGAGGTCAGGGGTGAGTGCACAGGTGTGCTGAGGTCAGGGGTGAGTGCACAGGTGTGCTGAGGTCAGGGG
>JADRCH010000178.1:2151632-2201528 GCA_019843965.1 Rhynchomys soricoides
GTGTGCTGAGGTCAGGGGTGAGTGCACAGGTGTGCTGAGGTCAGGGGGTGAGTGCACAGGTGTGCTGAGGTCAGGGGGTGAGTGCACAGGTGTGCTGAGCCTGGGGAGTGAGGCAGCTCAGAGAAATGAAAGCTTTAGATTTAACCAATGTTCTTACTTGTGTGATCCTCACAAGAACAGAAGGACTGACATCATCTGTCTCACTCTTCTCAACACTCGTAGAAACAAGAACACCATGGAGAAGTACAATACAAGCTGTTGCCTTCAGTGGCACAGAAGAGACCCCCAAACTCAGCTGCAGGGACAGTGTGAACCAGCCATAATGTATCCTTCTCAAGATTGATTCATGAGGTTAGGGAGACTGTTTTCCAGCCAGGTCACTGAGACACATTGGAGAAAGACTGTGAGGCTCATCTGTGTTAATGATGTATGTGGGGAGAAGAGCCAATTGTCATGGTAATGCATCCTTCACAGTGAGACCACTGAACCAGAGCAGGCTCTGTGACACACTAGCTCGAAAATATTTGATTCTGAAAGAGAATCAGCTCTCCTTTCAAGTACTAATGAGAGTTCCAGATCTTCTAAGGCACAGTTAATTGGAAGTGCAAGGATCCTTGCCAGACCTCAGGTCTGATTCATGCCTTTCTCTTACAGATTAATGGGGATGGGTGTCATGCTGCTGTTGCTGTTGCTCATTTGCACACAGCTCTGTTGTTCCTCGGGCCCTCCTCTGTCATGGTGGGTCTGAGAGGTATACTGTTTCTACTCATTTCTAACTTCTACTTAGGTAAGGGAAGTCACACATTTACTTCTTGTGGCAATCCTTTTTCTGACCCATTTTTATTACTTAAAAACAACAGTTAACACTCGTGAGCATGAAGGGAAGCTGCTATACCTTTCATAAAATGCCTCATTCAGGTCGCAGTGAGCTGGCCAGTAAAGTTTTGGTGACTGCCAACACCCAGCGGCCTTTTGGCATCACCTGGCCTTCTAAAAGCTGTTCCCTGGCAACAGCCTTTCACGCAAGCACTAATTTTATTATAGCCAGGTTTATGATTTTCCCTTATTTCCTTGCTATTTTTAAATTCAAGGCTGTAACTGGAGGCTTCTGAAGGACCGAGAGATGAAGGAGCCGTTGCAAGCTGTGGAATCTCAGGGGCATCAGTGGCCTCTGGAAGCTAAGATTCAGATGCATGTTAAAAAGAATTTGAATTTAGGGTCCCCCGGGGAACTCAGTCCAACCAGAGACACATTGCTTTGCTCCAGTTAGCCTTTATTCTACTTTTAATTTCTCCTTTCAAGTGCTCGTGGTCTCTCAGCACTGTCCCCAGCCCTGTTCGTTAGAGTTATTTTTGTACACTGGCTCTCCTCACCAGACCTATCTAGCTACATCTAATGACTGTGTCTGGGGATGGGCTGTGACTTTTAGCAGAGTGCCCCAATACTGACTTCTATAACACAACAGCTTCCGGTGTGACAAGGACTTGTACTTACAAATGCCAAATTTACTTGAAGTCCTTTTTCACACAGAGTTCTGTGAGGTGGGTGTTAGAGACACTGGCGAATCAGGAAGGGTTTGGAGAAGCAGCATGATTCTAAAGAGGTTTTAACAAGATGAAGAACTGCATATCTGAGCCGGGACCTGGAAAGCCACCGCTCTTCTCAAAGGAGGCTTACTTCCAACAGTCAGGACGAGCAGGGCTATCACACGCAAAAGTGACAATTCAATGCTCTTATGACAGAGTGTGATGCTCTAGACTAAATACCCAAGAACTGTTGAATTATCTCTTGTTTACTGACTGTCTTCATTTGATAGACCTTTAATTCGTGGGGGCTGGGGAACAACAAACAGAAACACACACACACACACTGAGGAAACATTTGAATCCTAAAATTGCATTTTTAAAAAAGAACAAATTGCAAATGTGACCCTTGAGGGTTACTTTCTAAATCAAAGGCTCGGACATGAGAAAGTCACAGTGCAGGAAATGACAGCCCGGCAATGTTATTACAGCACAGGCTCTGGACGGGACCTACCTAACGTCTATGCTGTGTCTCGAGGAGCTGAGAACCCAGAGGAACCTTGTGGTCTTGCCGATGGTAGTAAATGCAGATTATACTCCACCATTAAAACTTTTTAACCTATAAATTTGAAAGTATCTTTTGGAGTACAGAGGTCAAACACTAAGTAACATTTATTCTCCATTAATGTCATTCTCTGTCCATCTGTTTCCATCACCTGTTTTAACAGGCCAAAAGATACACTATCCAGGTGCAACTTCACACAACCCAGTGCCACAGGAGACGCTCTCAGCCAGAAAAGCCACCGCCAGCAGCTAGCTCCTCCACGGATACATAAGCCGGAGTCAGCTCCACTTCATAAACATCATTCATAAAGTGATTCAAAAGCTGTGGATTTTACTGGTAGGAAACAGAGTCAAATTCTCTCAAAGTAAACTGCAGGTAAAGCTCAAGACAACTGCCAAATGCAAAAAGCTACCACACTGTTGCAGCTGTCGGTGGGCTGAAGACTACAGATGAGTATCCCTTACAGCCTCACAGACAGACAGACAGACGGAAGGTGGAATGTGTTATGAGTCCAGCAATACAGACAGGTGTAAGAGGTAGTGTGCTATGGGTCATCCCCTACAGACTTGAAGTCATCACTGACAATGGGCTAAAGATGGATTCCAAGTCTCATGCACACACTGCTCACCAGGGCTGGGACTTCCGCCTCTCTCGAGACCCTGCATGGAGAGCTCTCTTCTCACTGGATGAAGTCCATCAGAAAACAATGCAAATGAAATCAGGGCAAGGTTGATTTGTTGGGGATCATAATAAACCATGGTTTATAACCTCTGGAAACGAGGGGAGTCCACAAATACTACATTATCAGTGAAGCAGTGTTAAGACTAATGGACTAGAAGCTGGAAGCCCCTGACTGAACAGTCAGTAGCTGTCTGTGTGTCCTCTGGTGGGTCTGTCACAGCCTTGGCTGTCACGTGAGGGCTGAGATCTTCACCTGGTTCACAGATGTGGTTCTAAACAATAGCATCAGGAATCAGAACATTTATAAAGACACACACAACGGACTGCTTCATAGCAGAGAGAACCATTTCCCAGGATGAAGTAGAACAGAAGCGTATATAATTAAACAGCCACCTACAGGCACCAGTGTGCTGCATGGACACTGGGGGCAGGGTGAGCAGAGATCCTTGGCAGAGGCAGACACTAGGTGTGCAGTCATCCAGTTGGCTCAAAGGTGAGACTGAGGTGGCTGCCAGGAAGTACAGACTCTGACCAGAGCCGCTCAGCACCCCCCACAACCAGCAGATAAAACTAGCACAAAGCTACTAAGGAAGCCATGGCTTAAAGAGACAGCTCTATGGAAGATGCGCCCAGGGTCTGAGCCACCTTCCCTGAAGAAGCTCATACAACTCACTGCTCTTCCCTGTGAGACTCCATAGGCAGCACCCACCTAGACGACGAGAAGACAAATACCACACGCACTAACACTCTTGCTCTTGGCATTCTTCTGGGACCACAGATAAAAAACGAAGTCTCAAACTTCTAATGGTAGCATCTTTGGCTCTTTGGCTTAGGGTGAGGACCAAGCCAAAGAGCAAAGCTGAACGGAGAGGTTGGATGAGCAAGCCAGGTGCTAGGATCATCCCAGGCTTTACATTTCTTACTTTAATTGCCTGTCAGATATCAAAGAAAAGGCCCCCCCACCTCGGAGGAAAGACCACATCACTAAGATATGCTGAGTACTGTTTAGATATCACGGTCAGTAGTCAGTATGAAAGGAACCAGGCACAACAGAACCAGGAGAAATGGAAAGAAAACAGAAACAGATCCATGAACCCTTGGAGATGGTATGTGAAATAAATGGCATCAAAATGCTCACCTAAAACCTAATTAAGAAGGGGCAAGAGACAGCTTGGTGGCTGAGAGGACCTAGATTTGATTTCCAAGCACCCAGATAGTGGACAATAGGCATCCGAGGCTCCAGCTTCAGGGGATCCGATGCCCTCCTCTGCCGTTTGCAGGTGCTATGCAAGCATGTGGTGCAGAGACATGCATGAGGACAAACACTCATCACATAAAACAAAAGTTAATATAATAAAATAAAGACAATAAGAAGTAGATGCACTTTAAAACAACCAATTTCCGGACTGGAGAGAGAGATGGCTCACCAGCTAAGAGTGTGCACTGTTCACTTGAATTGGGTTTTGACCAGCCATGCCAAGAATTTCACAAGGGATCCTGCATCTCTGGCCTCCAAGTCACCTGTACCCACGTGAACATATCCATAGATACAAGCTTGTTCACACATATACACATAAGTAAAAACAGAATAAGTAGGTGCTAGAAAGAGGGCTAAGTGGTTCAGAGCACCGTCTACTCTTTGAGAAGACTCTGATTTGATGTTCAATGGTACACGTGTATGTCTATGTGTGCAAGCAAAACACCCATACGAGCGCTAGACAAAAGAGAGAGATGATCTAGGAGGAGAGAAAGCAGAAATAAGGTTAGAAACAGTCTCAATTCTGAGAGACTGAGAGGACAAAAACCATGAGGTAGAAGAATTTAAGAGACGACCCTGAGAATGTTGCAGTGGGGTAAAGGCTTCAAGCCACAAATTCGAGAGCCTCGGTGACTCTCAGGGTACCAGTGACAAGCAGACCACACCCTGCCATTGCGTGAGAAGAGCTGATAAGGCCAGTGAAAAGGCAAAAAACATGTAAACCCAGTAAAGAATCAACAAAGAGTGGGGATGTTCACGCAACAGAAAACCTAAGCTAGCGGAGTCGAGAGGGATCTAATGGGGGGTGGCATTGAGAACGAGGGGAGGCACAAGAGGAAAACCAAGGAAACTCAGCCTGGTCCCAGCTCCTCAGGACAGCCCTAGTCCTTCCTGTGGCCAGCACTGGAGGATGTCAGGGTCAGACTCCTGAGCCGCTGGAAACAGTGGGCTGAGCAGAGCTTTGAAAGGCATGCTTAGTTTGCAAAATTCACAGAAAATCCGTTTTGGGAACTATTTATCCACTCTCCATAACACATCACATTTCAGCTGAAGTTCACTTAAACGCATGGGTACTAACAGAACCCGACTTGAAATATAGATACGCTTTGTGACAGTATGCACACACAGCTCTTCCGCCTACTCAGTAGCTGTGTGTCTGCCAGGCACTTCCTCTTTGCAATTGAGACATGAAGGACTGTGATAGCCCAAGAAATAGTAGCTTCCATTCCTAGTTCATCTACAGAACACCATCTAGATCTTACTTACGGTATTTCTACAAAGAACCAATTTTAATGATTAGCGAATATAAAGAAGAAGGCTCTATGAGGGAGTTTTTATTTATTAAGAGTGCCCACAAGAATCAAACAGAAGTGTGGGAGGCTGCAGTGCATGAACAACACCTGTCACTTGAGACTGGAGAAAGGCTGGGGGGTGGGGGGATGCGGTGGTTAATGGGCTCAGGCTGCTCTGGAAGAGGACTGACTCCCGATGCTTAGCGTACAGGAGGATAGCTATGGCCCTTAGCAGTCATAGTGTGTTCCAAATCAGCCAGTAGAGAGCCAATACCAAGAAATGATGGAAAAGCATATGACTGGAGTGTGCAAGGCCCCGGACTCGGTGAGTACACTGACGTGCAGTCTGAGCAAATGCAACATTCCCTGTAAGTGTGTATGATTTCTATGCCAGCCAAAATGTTTGTATGATATTTAAAAGAGGACAGCCTCAAACTCACCACAAAGGCAAAGAACACCTGAACACCTGTGCCTGCCTCCCGAGTGCCAGGATGCCAGTGTGCACCGCCAGGCTCCTGAGACTGAACTCAGGACTTTTTGTACCTGACAAGACTCTGGAAACTAAGCTATGTTCCCAGTCATAATTAAGAAAAAATAACCTTTTTTATTAAAAGAGAGAAAGAACCTTGAATTCTATTTAGAGGGTTCTTAAAGTCAATTGCAGCAGAGTACAATTTAACAACCACAGGACTGGAAAACACACAGGCAGCCTCCGCAGGGGACAGCAGGCTCAGTTCTGTAACCCCTGTTTCTAAAGCAGTTTTCCAGACAACCATTGGTCTGCTCTGTGAGCTTTAGAGGCCTTTCTAACTGTTCATGTGTTTCACTTTCAACAAGGAGAGAAAGACTTGACATCATGATTTGCTCCAAACAATAAAGTTGCAGTTTGTGATACAGACTGCTAAAGCAATCTTACTGATTTGCTCTTTCTGTTTTCTTACAGGATCTCAAGGCACCGAAGGAACCCGAGCCCTCGTCCAGGCTGTACAGGTGTGGAATGTTTCTTCACTCTAGCAATGTGGCTGTCCTACTGTGCTGAGCTTCAACAGTGACCGTCCTACTGTGTTGAGCTTCAAAGGTTCCTGACAGACATGCTCACTTGCACTCACTGTTCCTCTTACAAGAAATGCACTTTCCTCTCATGTGAAGCAAGGCAATCCAGCTCTCTTGCTAGAGTATACTGTAGTGAAGGAACTGTTGCTTATATGCCCAGAGAGGGTGTGTGAGTGTGTGTGTGTGTATGTGTGTGTGTGTGTGTGTGTGTGTGTAGTGCTATCAGTACTGAACTTGGGAGGTAGAGGTAGGTGATCTCTGTGTGTTTGACCACAGCTTGAGCCACATGGCAAGTTACAGACAGCCAGAGCCACATAGTGAGATCCTGTCTCAATAAATAAGTAAGGGACTACTTTAAGATATTTAGACATACCAGATTTTCTTTTAAGGCCAAGTCTCATGGAGCCTAGGGTAGACTTAAACTTGCTTGGTAGCTGAGGATGACCTTGAACTATTAGTGACCTTGAATTCATGTTCAGCCAGTGGCCTTATTGTATAGCACTCACTGTGGGAAGCCACCCTGGGCGAAGGCCACTGTCTGAGCAAGCGGGCATTCCATCAGCTAAAGCAGGGTGGCCTAGTGCTTTCAGGCAGGTGTCACCCACTCCATCACACACAACCTGTGCTCATGGCTACTGTGCACCTCAGCACTTGGGGGCATCTAGTTGGCCACCAGCATGTTCTGTACTGTCCTGAGGTGTGCAGCGTATGTCAGCCAGGAGAGAGATGGAACTGTGCAGTGGCTGTTTCCCTGGCATGGAGCGTACACAGGGTGCTTTGTGAATCTCCTTCCATGCAGACCCGGCTCCACAATACATAAATACCAAAACAACTTCTCTATCCTTCCTGTTATAATGTTCTACGGTACAAAAACTACAAAAACATAAGAGTCAAGGGAGTTCTATGCTCTGTTAAGAGTCTCTCTGTGTTAACATGTTTGCATAAAACATGCATACATGATGTGATGCCCACATTTTAACTCCACCATCAATGAGCTGACAGACTCACACACCTAGCTCCCTCCCTCCTTGGCCCCCAGGCCCCCGACCTCTGCTCTTCACTGCAGACCAGGGTTGCTTCCTCTAGACTCTTGCCGCTCAGATCATAAGCTATGTTTGCTTTTGTGCCTGGATCCCCCCTCCCTCCCTGCAGTCTAATGGTTTTGAGATTTATTTCTATTGCACGTATTGTACAAGCAACAGCTGATGTATCTATCCTTCTACTGAGGAAGATGGCTATTTCCAGATTTTGCTGTTATGAGTGAAACTGCTCTGAATGCCTCACACTTTGTGTGGAGATGTGTTCTCAGTTCTATAGAATGGATGCCCAGGGGCTATCTCACTGGGCCACAGGGTTTCTGCGTGTCAGGGTATAATGAAACTGTCAGATATGTTTGTTTGGTTTTTTAATTTTATTTATTTATTTTTTTTGGAGACAGGGTTTCTCTGTGTAACAGCCCTGGCTGTCCTGGAACTCTCTTTGTAGACCAGGCTGGCCTCAAACTCACAGAGATCCTCCTGCCTCTGCTTCCCGAGTGCTGGGATTAAGATGTGTGCCACCATGCCCGGTTGGTCAGACATGTTTTTAAAGTAGTTGAACTGTTTTCAGCTCTCAACGACAACAAATGAAAATAAAACCTATTTGATGGTCCAGCATAGTGGCACAGGCCCTAAATCCTGCACATGGGAGGCTAGAGGCAGGAGGATCTCTTTGAGTATGAGGCCAGTCCTATGTGAGTTCCAGGACAGCCAGGGCTACACAGTGAGACCCTGACTCAAATCTAAACAGACAAAATATAATTCACCCCTGTGAGCCACAATCAGAGCTAAAATTTTAGTCTTAAGCGAGCATTTTTATTTTTTAAAAATTTATGCATATGGGTGTTCTGCCTGCATGTATGTCTGTCTGCTCAACATGCATGTGCAGTGCCCTTGGAGGCCAGTGAGGGTGTCAGGTCCCCCAGAACTGGAGTTACAAGTAGCCACAAGCTGCCATTCATATGGGTGCTGGAAACAGAGCCTGGGTCCTCTGGAAGAACAGCCAGTGGCTGTCACTGTGGAGCCGTCTGCCTCCCTAGCTCCAAGCACACGGCTTTTAGGGAAATGGACGAGAAGGGGACACACAGTCTTATATTCAGCAATACGCAGGTGACTCCTGTATTGAATGACTCCTGTGTCCCTGAGCATGTGCCCCTTGAGACTATTCTCTTTCACTCTGAAAACCCCAGACCATGCCACACAGTGCAGGGCTCTTGGTCACCTCCTCGACCACCACTTACCTTAAATGTATTTATTTTGCTTTCACTCCTGAAAGTTATTTTTTGGTTATTGAATTCTGGGTTGTCAGGAGTTTTCTCGAGACTTTGAGATGTTTGCCCTTGCCTTCGTCTGTTCTGTTAAAAATGTCAGACACCCTCTGTATTGAGGCTCCTCCTCTGTGGCATGTGTGTAGTGTGTGGCTTTCATGTGCATTTATCTTAGAGAGGTCACCCAAGCTTTTAGAATCTGTACATTATTTCCTTCTAACCAAGTCTGGGGAAAACAGTATCTACTCTTTCCATATCCATTGCTTCTGCCTGGCTCTCTATCCTCTCTTCACCATGCATCTGATCGGCAAGCATCTGACCTTGCCTGCCCTGTTTACTCTTCTTGCTCCCTTTCCCTCTGGAGTTCTGCCTATGTGTTTTCTACTGACCCATCTTCTTTCTGTCACCTAGAAAATCACAGTGACCAGCCCAGCCGATGTGGTTTTCTCAGATGTTGTGTTCCTACTGTGCTTGCCTGTACTTGCTAATTTCCTGCTAAGATTTCCTGCTTTGCCTACACTATCGGCAGATATTATTTTAAATATTTGGACATACTTAAAACTGGGGGTGGGGGGGATGACAGAGAGAGAGAGAGAGAGAGAATCCATTCTGTTTACCAGACAGACCTTAGGCTCCCGGGCACCTGCAGTGTCTGGGAGGACGGTCCACGCCACCACTGGTTTCTACAGCCCCTTTTAATTAATCCCATCACCTAGGCACCTTGGGGCTGGCCTTATTTGGTGCCTTTTATCCTGGGCATGGGTCATTTTTTTTCTAGCTTAGGTCTCCTAAACCCTCACCTGAAGTTTCTTCTCCTCTACACAAGAAGGACCACGAAACGCTACAGCTAGAAGAAGACAACAGAAAACATGATAGGAGGTGTGGTGGTGGTGACAATGATGGACTGGCTGCCCATACTCTCTCCTTTGAGGCCATCACTGTTTTATCAGCATGCTGAAAAGGTGTTTTTATAACTGGCCTCTGGTCTAAGAGGTCTGACTCAGCTGATTTACAATGCAAAGACCTCTCTCACTCGCTTGGCACTGGGTCCTACCGCCTTTCCTGCAAGCCCTGCTGTCTCGGGTGACCTGAGTTACTGTGTAACTGTCCTGCTCATTTCTCAAAGGCCTGTGAGACACAGAGAGAAGGTTGCCAAGCCTTCCCCTGTGAACTTAATACTCCCTGTGAGAATAAAGCTCTCCGCTAAAACGGAATGTTTTTTACATTTTAATCTACTCCCTGAACTACTAGGGGTAAAATAACTACCCCAAACACATTCTTTCTTTCTTACACACACATATGCACACACAAACACACACCACAGACCTTTTAATGGATTTCACATTACTTCTAGTGCAGATTATATAATACACACCGTGTAGAAAGTGACTGCAAAAACCCCTAGGAAATAGTACTGGAGACGTGTGGCGGTGGGGGTGGCGTCCCCAAGAGTCATCTGAGTAACTTCCTGTAGCCAAGGCAGACCCAGAAGCTCTGTTTCGTCCTGGCTTGGCAAACCCACAGGTGCTGGGAGCCTCTGTGGTCATAATCCACCTCACTTTCATAATCACAAAGAATCAGATTTCACTTTACAAGATCTTTTGTGAGTAGCATGCTGAGCCTGTAAAAGGAATCCTCACTGATGTGAATTCTAGAATTTAGTCTCTTAACAGCAAAGATAACTTGAGAGAGAGAGAGAGAGAGTGTGTGTGTGAGAGACAGAGAGAAAGAGAGAGAGAGAGAGAGAGAGAGAGAGAGAGAGAGAGAGAGGAAACCAAACTTAGCTGTGTTTTATAGTTTCTAAAACTTGCTCTCGAGCTTGGAAGTTGCAAGAACAAGTTGAGGAAGCTTCGGCTCCTGCCATCAACTGGACTCTCCTCCAGGCTACAAGCATCACCAGCTTTGGCCTGGAACAGGAGGAGCCTCCAGAGGCTTGAGCCTCCAAGGATGAGAGCAACAGTTGACTCCAAATCTGCACAGCAAAGGTACAACACGCGGTGTGTGCTGATCCACTGGATACAGCTGTTAGTATACATCAGCTGCAGCCCTGTCCTTCTGGGTGCCAGGTGGGGCGTGGCCCACGATGAGTAAGTGGGAATTCCAGAACCGAAGCTCCACGCAGGACCAATGTGCCTTCTCATTTGAAAACAATTCCAAAATATTAATTTCAAGTGTTAAGTCCATAACAACCCCCTGGCAACAAATTTGGGGGAATAGTTTAACTATGAATGGATATTGGATACATACAGGTAATGAAAAACAAGTGGAATCACATCAAGCTGAAAGGCATCTGTATGGCAAAGGAAACCTCTGACCAAGTAAACGAGCACCCACGGAATTAGAGACATTTCCAAACCACATGCTAGATCCAAGACATAGAGAGAATACAGACTCAATAGCAAAAGGAACAGAGAAAGGACAAACAGACGGATGGACGGACGGACAGACAGAAGGAAGGAAGGAAGGAAAAGAAGACGGGCAAAGGACCTGAATATCTATATTTATTTTTATACATGTTACCGATTCCCTGAGAACTTCACACGTGTGCAATGCACTTAGATCCCACTAACAGCATTCTTCTCCCTAACACAGATCCATCCCGCCCCTCCCAACTTTACGTCCTCTTTTGTTTTTTTAAAACACCCTACAAAGTCCAATTTCTGCTGCCTATGTAGTCATTGGTGCGGGCCGTGCACAGGAGCATGGTCAGCCCAGCAGGGGTCACACCCTTGAAAACTGACTCCCAGGATGGAGATGCCTCAGTACTCAAGAGTACTTCTTGTTGTCCCCGAGGACCTGAGTTCAGTCTCCAGTGGTAGCCAGAACTGCCCAAGTGGCTCACATTGCCTGTAACTCCAGATCTATGCATACACACACCACATGCATGCAAGTGCCTGAGCAGACTGAAGAGAAGCATCAGATTCCCTGGGACTGGAAAAATAGCTGCCATGTGGGTGCTGGGAATTGAACTAGGGTCCTCTTCAAGAGCAGCAAGTATTTTGATACCACAGATGTGCCAGAAATGTATGGTGCTCTGAGTAAGAATGGCCCCCATAAGCTTCGTGGTAGTAGTGCACACCTTTAATCTTAGCCCTCCGGAGGTACAGACAGGTGGATTTCTGAGTTGGAGGCCGGCCTGATCTACAGAGCAAGTTTCAAGACAGCCATGGACATGCGGAGAAACCCTGTCTCAAAAAAACACAAAACAACCCCCCCCCCCAAAAAAACAAACCAAGACAAGACAAGACAAAAGAATGGCCTCCATAGGCTCAGATATCTGAATGCTTAGGGAGTGGCACTATTAGGAGGTGTGGCTTTGTTGGAGTAGGTGTGGCCTTTATGGAGAAAGTGTGACACTGAGGGTGGGCTTTGGGGTTTCAAAGGCTCAAGCCAGGCCCAGTGCCTCTCTCTTCCTTCTCCCTGTGGATCCAGATGTAGAACTCTCAGCTCCTCTCCAGCACACAGTCTACCTGTGTACCACCATGCTTCCTACCATGATGACCTCCGACACTGTAAGTCAGCCCCAACTAAATGCTTTCTTTTATAAAAACTGCCCTGGCCATGGGGTCTCCTCATAACACTAGAAGAGCTGGTACCGAGGAGCAGCGTGATGCCGAGACAGGCTTGCTTGTTTGGAGGATGTGGACATGCGGACTTTACATCAGGAAAGCAGCTGAACGCAGTAAGTGGAGCCTAAAGGGCCAAACGAGCAGTCATATGGAAGACAGTGCTGAGGGCAATTTGAGCTGTGGGACCCAGCTCCAGAAATTTCAGAGGAGAGGAGGAAGTGGTTGAGAGACCGTTCTTGTGACATTTTGATGAGGAATGTGCTTGCTTCTTGGCCCTTGTCTGAAAAATATGCCTGAGGCTAAATTATAGAGTTTTTGGATTAACAGTGTTGGTACAGGGGATTTCAGAGCAGCCCAGTATTGATTCTGTTGCTTGGTTATTAGTGGTCGCTCTCACGGAGATCTGTAATGAAAAGGAGCAAGCTGAGCAAGGAAAAATGAAGAATGCACAGTTTGAAGAGAAAGGGAGCATCAGAAGGGGTAACGGAGCTAAACCCAGTGCTCAAGGAGATAAAACTTCTAAAGAAAAGCCTAAGGTTAAATGGAATAAAGGGGGTGGTGACCTCAGAGCAGCACCCCACCCAGCTAAGCTTACAACTCGTGAAAAACAAAATTAAAGGGGAGCTTAAACGGTGAGGGAAATCAGCAAACTCAGAAAACCGATGCAGATGAATTTGCAAGAAGGCCAAGTCCCAGCCCAAGCAAGCAGAAGATCTTGGTGGCTTCAGCCATGTGGTTCTGGTTTTAAGAGTAAAGCTGCTGAGGCCAGGCATGTGCCAGGGGTGTCCTTGCACAGAGACCCAGAGAAACCATTGCTTGAAGCTGTGAAACTGAAGCCTGGATTACCTTGGAGACCCATGCCAGAGCCATGGGATGCCTGCCCAGGAGAATTGCTAACAGGGAGTGGAACCAGAGATGGAGAAGCATGTTGCAGTCAAGAAAGCTGAAAGGAGTTAGAGACCTTCTTTTATAAGTGTCACCGTGGTCATGATGCCTCTTCACAGCGATACAACGGTGTACTATGCCAGATGGCTATTGTCAAAGACGCGAGAACACCTGGCACAGTGCTGCCACGCATTCAAGTCAAACTGCATTGTTCAAAACACATAAGATGCCTCGGAAAATTAAAATTCCTTTGCTGGTTTATATGAGGTGAAATGATCTCAATGGCTCAGGAGATGCCTAGATGCCTGAGTCCTCTTCAGCACTGTTAACAACAGCCCAAGATGTCTGGCAATCAAACGATTTTTCTAATGGTAGATAGACACAGCCACAGAGTGTGAAATCCCATCACCTGTGCCACGTGGATGGAGCTGAAGGACATTTTGTTAAATGGAACACAACAGCCAAGGGAAGACAAGCATGGTAGGTGGTCCACCACAGCAAAGCACTGTAGAATCGTGGTCTCAGAACAGGTAAAAAAGGAGGGGGGCAGAGAAAGGCTACACACCACTGAGATAACAGGAATAAGCCCCAGTGCTCCACAGTGCACGGGGGCAGGCATACTACTTCCAGTGTGCTGTGGGTTTTAAAATAGGTAGAGGAAAAGAAGCTGAAGGTTCTCGGTACATAGAAATGATAATACATGGGGCTGGAGGGCTGGCTCGGTGCAAGGAGCACATGCTGCTCTGGCCGAGGACCTAAGTTGGGTTCCCAGCATCCATGACAGGCCACTCACAACTGTGTAATCCCAGCTCCAGGGAATCGGACACCCTCATCTCCAAAGATACTGTACACACGTGCACAACCTCCCATGCAGACAATGCACATAATTTAAAAAGAAATAAAAACTTTAAAAAAAAAAAAAGACAATATGCATGGAGACAGAATTACTGACTACTTCATGTCCTACTGTACCCCAGAAATGCACATAAATACACACAAATGAGAATTGCAAAACAAACTACAAAAAATCTTTTTTTGGCATTAAAAAATGAAAAAAAGAAAAATACACAACTACGTATTTTATACGTAGTTATATTTAAATGCATACAAAATGGGCTATAGCCCACTGTCCAATAAATATATAAAGCCACGATCTAGTCTAATCATAGCTGCAGCTGCATGTCTGGAGAAACCGGGCTGACAAGCTGGTTCAGAAATACATCACATCCACATGTAGGACAGAAAGACCAAGATGCTGGCACTACCTCGGCCTACAACAAAGCTGTAAGAATGGCCTTGTCAGAGATGAGACTCATTATAAGCTATATATTATTTGCATGACGACAGAGGGACGCATGGGGAAGGCAGCACGCACTGCAGGGTCTCGAGTGCTGGATCCACGGGAAGAAACCTGACTTTGTTCTCTGCCCCTGACGAAGCATGGCCACAGATCTAAGTGCAGATACTGAAAGGGTAAGTGTGATCTTGAGAGACACATGCATTTCCGGAAGCAGGCCACAAAGCCACCAATAAATTGGACCTCATCAGCAGTTCGTATGATGTCAGACAGAAACAAATGAGAACGGAGAAAGAGCGTCGGTGAGCCAGAGATGGTCGGCCAAACTTAACAGGGTTGAAAGTGGGGTTCCCACACAGGGGAGCCAGAATGATCTGATATTCAGGAGGACGAAACTTACGGCAAGTGGACCCAAGGGAGACACGGAGAATAGTCCCAGGTCGTGGGGATGATTGTGAAGGTATTCGGACTCCCCCAGAGCAACCGGGGTTAGCAGAGCTTTTGAACAGGTAATCTCACGGTCTGAACTAAATTTCAGAAGAGCAAGTGAAAAAGGAGTGTAAGAAATGGTGGGACAGAGAAGAAGCCCGAATCAGGGTGAACTTAAAACAGGGCTTCCGAAACTAGAAGGTGTGCATGCTCCAGTGCAACATGAGATACATACACAAAGCCACCTGGCAAAAGAAAGTGACTCTTCCTAACAGTGCCCACTTCACTTAAATATTTGAGGCAGACCTATGTTACCCTAAAGTAGGCACTGCTATCCCATAGTTACATCTGGTGCACACACAGATGACAAAGCCAGGAGGAAACAATGACCCCCAGTAACCCCAAGGACATCCGCAGAATCCTTTCAGAACCCTAGAGCTGCAAGCTCTGTACTCTGAAGACAGTTTCTATGAGATAACATTTAATCTTCACAACAGCACACTACCTACATGTGACGGTACTCAAAGTTACTTGCTCAGACGCTTGTGTCTCCTACCCATTTTTATCTTTTAACTGTTGTTGTTTTTTTTAAGAATCCCTTGAATTGCTGATGACACGCCTCATTACAACTACTTCAGAAAACTAGCAAAAATCTATCATTCTACACACGTGTCAGCAAAGACCTAAGAAATAAGTGTTGATGTTCACCAGAAGATTCGAAGAAAAGCCGATAAGCAACCAGAAAATGAAACAACTCAAGTGACCATCCATCCACATAAAGAGTTAGACTGTCTCAGAACCACCACACAGCAATTATTGACAGAGGCAGCATTCAAGTTCAAGGCTGTGGGACACCTAAACGCTTACTCAACCATTTCCGTATCTTGGGCCATGTTAACAGACCCCGGAGTGAAGGCCCCTTCTTCTCAACTTGTAGAGTTTCTGTTAAAGAGAATGAAAGTGAGGAGAGGAGGCTCCTCACTTCAGTTCAGGGCTACATAGTATAGCAGGAGAGGGGATGGGGGGAGACAGATTCCTACTACAGAAATAAGAGAATCCAGTCACCAAAAGAGTCACGAGCATGACAGGGAGGTGCCTCGGCGAAAAGCCAAGAGCGGCTCAGCAGCAGGCAGAGGCTGATGTCTGAGGCAGGTGCAATGAGCCAAAGTGGGGTCCTGGGGGGCAGATCAGATGGGTAGGGAAACACAGTGCTCGGGAGAGAAATGAGGCCGGGAAGACCTTTGGAGGCATTTGTGCATTTGCATATCAGATTTCCTGACTCGAGAACATTTAATATAATGTAATTTATGGACCCTCCTGACAATTAATATTCACTCACAGGAAGGTCTCTGTGGGCACCTGAAATTAATTTTGAAGCCATTAAAGGAGACAGAAGGTTACTCTCAATGAAAAATCCTGTGGCGAAGGTATCACCTCCCCTATTAGGAATCTGAGAGTAACTGCATCACAGGAAACCCCGTTGCTTCTAACGGGGAGCAGATGAATGGGTTTCAGGTTGCCATCTTAAGGTTTGGTAAAATCCTGGAGTTTCCCAGAGCTCAGATGCATGAGGTAGAAGGATGAGGTCCCCTTATCCCAACTGTCCCCGGTGTTTACAGGGGTCACCTTTGCTTCAGAGGGCGTTATTTCAATATAAAAATTATGCAACAGGACATATGATATGCAACTAAATGTCACAGAGACAATAATACATTCAAAAGGATACATTCTGACAGCCAAGTTATGGGAACTATGTAGGTGTCCATCCACAGGGGAATAGGTAAAGAGAATGTGGCCTTTGCAAGAAAATTGACACAAGTGGAGATGACCCTATTGACTGAATTACCATGTTTTCTCTCAAATGTAGCCCTTACACTTTACACAGATACACGGAGTCATGGTGTATGTGGCATGGATGTAGAAACAAACTGTCTAGGGAGGAGCAAAGGAGACCAACTGGAAGAGGTGTTAAGAGAGGCACGTCCCAGCACAGGTACCCACGGAGCCCAGTCTCCCACAGAAACATCAAATAGAGCACAGATCCCACGCTGAGCTTTTGATGCTGACAGGTGTGGCCACCACTCAGAGCACTTCAACTTTTAATCAGTGGGACAGTCAAAGGGTAAAAGTTGCCCAAGCCATATGACAAATTACCATCACCTGGAGGACGTCTGCATTACTGAAGAACTCAAAGGATCAACCAAAGTCATAGCCTGATAAAACTGCAATGAGAAAATAACACTGGGTCAATTATGATTTCAGAGTCAACCTTTTCCTGTGTGGGTATGCCGGACAGCACAGGGGGCAGCTCACCACACCCATAGGCTCGATGAGGATGCAGGAAAACCTGTCTCAATGTATGTAAGCAAGAAGTATGAAGAATAAATGAAGGAACAGAGCAGGCTCTTGCATGGGCGACTCCCTACAGTAAAGATATCATTTCCCACACTTAGCATGTACAGAGCTCAAACAGAACCCCAAAGGGAAGATTCTCCAGAATGTAACAAGTGATCTTGAAGCACACCAGCAGGCTGAGTGGAGTAGACACAGACATCTTCCAAAGAGCAGAAGTGGAAGCTCGTGGTAGCAGATGTGAGCTCGTCACGTGGTAACAAAACTTAACACACAGTTTCCAGACACAGTGGGATGATAAGACACTCCAGCCCTTACAAAACATCGAAAACCCATACAGGAAACAGAGACTCAGGCAGGAACCAGACCCCGAGGCACACACCTGTAATCCCAGTATGTGGGACACTAAGGCAGGGAAATCACAAGATCCAGGGCAGCATAGGCTACAGATGTGCGCTCCAGGCCAGCCTGGGCCACAGAGCAAGACCTTGTTGTCTCCAGAGAGTGAAGTTAAGATAAGGTCGTATACAGATCAAAACCAATTCACGCAACTGACCAAAGCCATACAAACAGAATGATATGCCCTTGACACAGCAACCAAGGCAGAAGCTGGGAAAGCTCTGTGAGTTCAAGACCAGCCTAGTCTACAAAGCAAGCTCCAGGCCAGCAGGGCTGCATAGTGAGACCCTGTGTCCAGAAAAAAAAAAAACACATACAGGATGCTACTTTTTTAACATATGCAGCTGAGTCCTACATTCTAATATTAATGCCTCATGTTGGTGTGCATGAGGAAGCAAAACCTAGGCCCCGTTGTTGGTGGGACTAGGACAGATACAGACTTGAGAGCAATTTGCCCAAATGCTAGAAGATTTGACAAGCTTTTCCGAGACAAGCTCGTGTTTTGTAGCCCAAGGAAAAGATAAAACATAATCACTTTCACTGGCTTAGCTACTGTGGTGCAGTCTCACGTTCTAGAATTCCTAAACACCTGTAACCCCCAAACATGGAACGGTGAGAGGGGCAGGAGGGTGAACTAATTATGAAGAAGACTTTAGCTTCAGGAGAAGAAGATACGTGGAAAAGGCTAAAACAGAATCTTACAGAAGGGTGTCAGCTTCGATTTGAACTGACACAAATAAAACTGTACATGGCTAATGGAGTCCGAAATGGTAACAGTACGGTGGGCGAAAGCTTGGTCACCTCCATGCATTTCCACATAATTACCCAAAACAAATATTATCTTTAAAGAAATAAAACTCTTATCGTGTCAGCATAACGAAACAGATATTCCAGCATCTCAGCCAATTCCTGAAGACGCCTCGAGTCTGACCAGTCCCTGTCTTAACTCACAGCAACGTGGCATCGATTAAGACCGCACTCGCTGCTGGTTGCTAAGCAGCATCTTCACATCTCAGCGTACTAAACACCTGGGGAAGAAACTGTGTGCACATGCTCACACCAAGCCCCGCCTGTGCCTGGGGCTTCGGGAGGAGCTGCACACCTAAGAATCCCAGGCGTGCCCATCAGAACTTCGAGCCTAAACAAAGCATACACTATTGTGCTGGTTCCCTTGGCCTATTCCTCTAAGTTCTGGAACAGTGAACTCCAGGCTTATCACTTGGCAGTTTTCAACAACATAGTTTTCAACAACAACAACAAATAAAGACATTTAGTTTATCACACATAAGGTAAACAACAGAACTAAAAAAGAAAAAAAAACCTTAAAGATTCAGGATGGGCTGGGAAGAGTACTCAGCATTAGAATATTTATCTAGCATGCACTAGATACTAGGGTACTGGGGTACTGGGTACTGGGGTCACTCCCTAACATCATGCGAAGAGGAGGAGAAGCTACAAGAGACACTGTGTTTGTTCACAGCATCCATGATACGGAACAACCCGAGTGTCAAATTAACAGCAGGGAATGACAGCAGGTCTGAGTGTTATATCGACTGAAATAACCCACAAGGAGAACACTCAGACCTGGAACCCGGACATCAAGCCAACGGAGGCGCAGAGATGGCATGGAGGCGCAGAGACGGCATGGTGCCCACCGAAGAGGAGATGAAGCAGGAAGGGAGCACTGTCACTCACGTGGAATGAACAAATCCAGAGTTCCTGGATGCAACAGGAAACTATGGTCAGGGCTGTCATATTGAATATCCGAGGTTTGCTGAGAAAGTCCATCTCAAATGTTCTTACCAAAAGGAAAAAAAAATAATTAGTGAGCACTACAATGTGTTAGATACAGAAGCTGAGCTACAAGCCAAAAATTCAGAGAGGTGCCAAGAATCTAATAGTCCATTTCAAGAACACAGAAGCTCCACACTAGCCTGGAAACAGAAGGCAAACTCTCGAGTGGCATCAAGCAGGCGTCTGGACCTGTAGCAGGAGGCTACAAAGCATTAGTTCAAACCAGAAAAGGACCACTAAAGTTGTTACACTCATCGACATTGCCAACTTGGAGGGGAGTGGATGATGGGGTTCGACTTGGAAGAGAATGTGGTGTCCGAGCAGCACCGCTCAGTGAGAGGCCAAGTTCTATTCCTGGTGGGGGAAAATGAAGGATGGAGGGAGGACTCCACAAGCACCATGGCAGCTAAATGCATTCCTTCCTCCCACATGGAGACAGAAGGAAATGTGTTTAAAGCTAGCCTTGTCTTCTGCAGATAGGCTGGGTTGTGGGCTTGTCAATGGGCAGGTCTGAGCTACTACAGCAGTGGACATGCCAAGGACCAGGAAGGTGGCAGGTGCCTGTGCAGGTGGCCACTACACGGTCAGAGAGTTGGGGAGAGGGACCAAGCACTGGTGTCATGCGGGGCCCCCTCTGCTTTCATATCATTTCTTAAGAACACACTGTGCATTGATAGTTCACACACTAGAATCCCAGGTGATAGATAAGCCCAGAGACAGAAAAACCTCAGCACCAGGGAGACCCATGGGAAGGCTGCACCACAGTGAGCAGTCTCCTCCCTTCCAGAGCTGGCCTAATGCAGACACCTCACAGGTGAGAGGGAACAAGTAAATGAAGGTCTTGGCATATTTGCAGGCAGTTTTCTGGTCCTTCAACACCTGACCAGCTCTTACTTCTTAATGCCATTGGTACACTTGTCTTTGCAAGCCCCACTGTCCACTGGGAGTTGTGGCACATGCCTTTCTGGAACCCTGGCTCCCAGGGGGGATGGGGCAGGACAAGAGTCTAGTGTGGTCTATACAGAGTTCTAGCCTAACCAGGGCTATGTCTACAAAGTGAGACCCAGTCTCAAAATAAACAAGGAATAAATATAAAAAGTAAAGCCCTCTGGGCTTTTGGGACTGTTGATATGCAGGGGAGGATGAAGCACTGAGAAAGCGTCCAAACACCTTCCTAAGAGAGCAAATTGGCCGACCATGCACAGCGGCGAATACCTCTTTAAACTCAGCCCTCTCATGTTTCCTTAAAATAAAAAAGAAATGAAATGAAATACAGTCTTCATGTGCCCCAGCCTAGTTCAAAGTTTTCAGCAATGCTACTTGCTTGGGGGAGGTGGGGTAAAGGTATCTGCTTTTCCTTCCTTTCAAAAAACTTATTTTTGAAATCTGTTTGTCGGTGGGTGTGTGGGTGTCCTGGAGGAGAGGGGCAGAAGGTTTTCTCCTTCTACCCAGAGGTCTGAGGGATGGAACTCTGGTCGTCAGCCTTGGCTGTTCCCTCCTGAGCTGCCTCAGGGACAGATTCCCTCCCACGTGGTACAGGGTTTCACTGAGCTGTCCAGGATAGTCTCTTGCTTCTAACTGGATTGATCCTCCTGCTCCATCTTGCCAAGGCGCTGGGACTACAGGCACTCCCTCTGCATGTCTGATATTTTCAAATGCTCTTTTTAAAACTCTGAGTTCTTTCTAGCATTGGTGCCCAATGATGCCCCAGAAACCTGAAGTTGCTGGGTAGCTTAAACGATATTAATTGTAATAAGGTCCCACTGTAAATGTCTGACAAGCAAATATAACTAACTGAACATATGAACCAACTTATAAACGTGTCCTTCCCCCTGCTTTAGCCCTTTTCTATCATGTCTATTAATATGATAAAAGCCATAATTTATAACCTTCTTCATGGAAGGCAGCCACGGAATTCCAGACACTACCCCAGTGCTTCACGTAAGATATACAGGACCCTACACAACTGTGCGGCCATAAAGCAGGAGAGTAAAGATCAGTCACCATGCCCTGAGTAGAATAGAAGAAAGGAAGGTGGCCCCACAGCCAGGAAGTGCAGCTGTGACTCAGGGCTCGGTGCACCTGAAACTCAAGTCTAGCCTGGTCCCAGGAGCAGACAGTAAGGCTTTCTCACTGTGCCACCCATGCTGGATATCAACTTTCAAAGAAAGTTACAGTCGACACTGCAAGTACCGTCTTCAATGTGACATTTGGCTCTCCCCGTAAACTCAACGGGCTTCTCGAAAACAAAGAAACAAAATGAAGGAGGGACAGTCGTAACACTAGATCACAAACAAAGCTCGTGTGAGCTAGCGTGTCACAAGATACAGTTCCCTGCTAGTATGCCTGTGAGTTTCATGGCACACTTGAAGGGACTTAAGAACGATGCACCTGAGCAGGCTGCTTGCTCCTGAGGTCAGAGACAAGAACTTCTCTCTCTGCACGTACTCAAGAACTACGCAATAGACATTCAATACCTGATCAGGCGTGAGAGGCCCAATGACTATGAACTTCCGAAGATGTTAAGGCGCCCCCAGGCGCTTCCTGGACAGATCCCTGAAAAGGAGTTTGGTTCGCAAGTGAGTTTCATACCTCCCGATCCTTGAGCTTCATGGCGAGCACCAGCTGATGCCTGTGGTTTGTCAGGGCCTCTCGGTAATTCCCCTTGGAAAAGAATGCAGAGCCCAGATTCCCATGAGCTCGGCATTCTCCTGTCTGGTCACCTGATTTGGATTTAAGGAGAAAAATTCTCTAAGTTACAGCTCTATTTATAACATATATGGTTCTCTTCGAAGCCACAAATTTACTAGTTAGGATTAAGTTACTTTCCTTTAGATTCTATATAGGGAGATAAGATCCTAGAACCTAACTCTGTGGACAAATGTTATTGCTGTAACACACACGTGCATGGGGGGTGGGGGGGAGAGGGGTCTCGGACAGGAGGGTGCAGACTTCGACACAAACCAGCTGCTGCTGGGAGTCTCCTCCTCACTTTGCAGATGACCTTTGGTTCTGAGCAATTATCAGCTTGTTGGTTCAGCCATTTGACTCCGGGCCTCCCCTCATACATCACTTCTCTATGAGCATCTGATGGCAGACCCCCAAAGCCCTCCTTCCTGTAACCTGAAAGTCCCTGAATCATCAGTACAGTGATGGCCACAGTCACAGCCATGCCTCTTCTTCTCCCCGGCAAGGAGGCAGGAAGCTCACAGGATAAAGGCTGGCCTGGGCTACATACTGAGACCCTGCCTTCCAAACAGCAAGAAACAAAGTCCCAAGCCCCCAGCTAGCAGGTGGCTGAGACATCTCACCATCATCTGGCTCCACAATGCAGGTTCTGAACCTCAACACTATGCTGTGCCCACCCCCACCCCTCCTCCACTTCTCCTTCGTTTTGTTTGAGACAGATTCTCACTATACATCTCTGGCTGGCCTGGAACTCACAGAGATACGCCTGCTTTAGACTCTCAGAGTGGTCTACCACACCTATCCTGTGCTGTGCTCTTTGACAAACCTTGGTGTATTCTCACAGAGGCCAAAATTAAAATGAAGTTGAGTCACCCACAGAATCAGCACTTGGGGTCTTAAAACTCTGAGCCGGGCCCCCCACCCCCAGGAAGGTTATGAACATGCTAATCACACTGCAAGGCCTCCGGGGAGCCTTGGTCCCTTTATTGTAAAAAAAATCCTCAAGACCTGAGCCCTAAAGCTAAATGTTCTGTTGCATGTGTCAGTCCTGTCCAAATCAGGGCATGCAGCTGACATGCAGGCAGGACACATACCTAAGGTCTTGGCTACGTCCAAGTCTTGCTGCATGTACCCAGTGCTCTTCTCTGTGTTCCCAAGAGACCAGTGTGCACTGCTCAGGGCGGAGAAGACAGAGCCTCTCAGTTTGAGGCTGCAAGTGCCAATCTTCAGAGCAGCTTCTAAGACAACCACGGAGGCCCCATGGTGACCGGCTGTCAGAAGTTCCTGCCCAACCACAGATACGACCACAAAGGGACTCTTGTCCAATTTCATTTTCTGAAGCTGCTGGTAAGTGGGCTCCAGGGTGTCTGAAGAAAAAGAAAACAAGAGAATGAAGACTGGTGGGCACAGCGGTCTTTCTGTTATGCACTAGAAACAGGTCGGTGGCCTGGTTCATGCACGAGCCCTCCACTCTGGAACCTCCCACCAAATGATGGCTCACACATCCTAAAACCAGCATCACCCACCCATCCAGCAGTTCCTTCCCCTGTGGGCGTGGTCACTCTTCTGGCTTTCAGTGCTCAGGATGCAACACATCTCCTGGAAGGGTCTCTCCTCCTCAGAACATTACAAACCCACGCTTCCAGCCACCCTCGGATGGGTACCACCCTCCACTGTACAGCTGATGGGTTTAGATACTCCTGTATCTAAACACATCTTCCTTTCATGACTTGTATTGTACAGTTTAACTATCAGTTACTTTAGCATTGTTCCACGTTTGCTCAGTAGAAACGTTTTCCAGATAAACCTGTTGCCTACTGTGAATGAGAATCCCTTGGAAGCAGCTGCACCTCGGAGGATGACTGGCTCATTAAAACTGTGGTCACCAGAGGTATTGGAACACTGAAGGTCCGGAGCCTCATTACAATCTATCTTGGCCCATCTTTAGTCTAGTAAACAGCCACTCACCTGCCCACTTTGTATCAGATCAAACACCCCTGTTCCCAAAAATAAACCTGTTACAGATAAAGCTGGACTTAAACAGATTCTTAAAAAGACTTTTGGAATGTATAGTAAAACTGCAGATTTTTCATCAACCAGAGAGCTGAGGGTGGTGCCAGGCAGCATTTGAGGCCCCTGACAGGGTCTCCCAGACTACTGCTACCACCTGCCTTCTGGATGCAGCCACCAGTAAATTCAGAAAGTGTCTTGATTCGTGACTTTTCTTTGTTCTGTTATCATAAAAAGTTTATGAAATTACTACCTCACTGGAACATGGAATTTGGGGTAATCTAAATCTGTGTTCCCAGGCCACTCTCACTCACATTTGGCTCCCAAATAAACTCTCTCTTACCCCCTTTGAGGTGAGAGATGTGGGTTTTTTGGTCGACGATGCTTTATTCTGTGTGGCCCAGTGGTACACAGCAGAGCTGTGATAAAATCCGTCCTCTGTCTCACTAGTGAGTAAGTGTCTTTCTTGAACATGCCTATCATCAGAAGCAAATGAACAATGAAACCTGTTCGTAGTCACTCATAGAAGATGCAGTAAAGGGTATCCACAAAATGCCAATCACACACACACACACTCCCCCCAAAACACTGGCAATCCAAGCCAGAAGGAAACCATCTCCTGCACCAGGGTGAGCTATCAGGTGGTAAAATGACTGTTTAGCCCATTTTATCTTCAAGCGGCAACAGTAGGGGGTGTAGGTCGGAGGTCATTACCCCACCCAGTGGGGTTGGCTCCATTTGGAGGGTTGCATGATGACAAGCTCCTAACCCACCCATCCCTATTTTCTTTAGAGATAATAAGAGTTCTGAGTATGCCTCTCGTGGTCCTGAAACCTCCTTTACTTTAGTGGCTCCAATAAACCCACATACCAAGCCTGCAGCCATGCTGGTCTCTTTAAACCTCACCTCCCGGCCAAAGGCCACAATTTATGGCTTTTCAGTTCTCTGCTAAGGAGCTCTCCCGCCTGAGTCAACATCACCAGGGAAAACCCAAAGTTCACTGGTGCCTAAAGCATTTTCCCTTCAATCAGATCAGTAAACAGAGAACAAAGAGCATTTTCACTCTGTCAAGATGCAAGCAGCAGCATTAGAAAACAGTAGCTGGCCAGTAGGGTTAAGCATAGGCAGCAGAGAGCAGGAACTGCTGAGAGCAGGAGCTGCTAGCATAGAAGAGGGGCGGACCCCAGAATTCGGAGAACAGGATTCCTCGCCCTGCTATGGACCGGCAGCCAGGGGTGTTCAGAAGGAGCCCCTCACCTCCAGTGAGCAAACCAGAGATGAGAGACACCAGCAGCACCATCATTTTCAAACAAAGATCTGGGCATTTATCTGATTCAGCTAAGGTTAATCAGACAGGATCAGAGGCAAAGTCGGAGTCCACAGCAGGGCTCCAGGCCACTGGGTGGCCAGAGCAGGAAGATCTGGTTGCAAGCTATGGAGACCTTGACAGCTTTTAAGTAGAAATCCACTAATGTATGCAATGGACCATGGAGATGCAGGCTCCGTCCCACCGCAGAGCCCCACACTGAGCACAACCCTCAGAAAAGAATGTTGCCACCACTACAACAAATTCCAGGTGGACCAGGTAGTTTCTGATTCAAAGTTTGGGTCTCAGCTGCAAAGCTGAGTGGGAACATTGGGACTGAATGCTTCAGCTTTTATAGTGGAAGGCAGAAAACAGGTATTCCTGACAGACGGGGAAGGTGCTCAGATGCCTGTCCTGAAATGACAGATGCAGGCATAAGAACAAGACAGTCTTTCCCATAGCAACTGTGCAGCCCCTGAAGCAGCAGCAGAGACGACACGTTAACAGAAGACCAAGGTGAGGAGCTCTCTACAAACTCCCAAGAAGGAAAAATAACTTTACTCGGGCAAGTTTGGGGGTAGATGGGAACGAAATTAGGAAAAATATAAAGAAAAAAGAAAACCCCCATTCAAGGTGGACAGGAAGAAAATATAAGCACATTAAACACTAAATATCACTGCAAAGATGAGCGTAAGGTGATGGGAGAGCCATGTTACCCAGGCTGCTCAAGCTTCGGGGGAGTGGAACTTGACTTGGTAAGGGATGGCTTTTAAACTCTTTGCTGCTTTTATTCTGAGTGAGAGGCTCCTTAGGGGAAAGGAGTGACTTACACAGGGAGCCAGCATGAGACAGACACAAGGGTGAGAGATTTCCAGCAGGCTGGTTTGAGCTGACCAGGCATTATATGTAGCAGCAGAAGCTGATGTGGCTCAGTGGGAAGGACAGTGAGCGATGGCTGAAAGAACATGTCTGTCCTTCAAAACTTACCTCACACACGGCCAAGTGCATGGGCGATGGCTGTGGCCATGGTCACGCACACATATATATGTGCACATGTGCCTGGTTATGTGCGTACACAGAAACCTATGTACATGTGTACATCTCTGCCTATATCTAAAGCAATATACACAGAGCATCCACTTTATTGTATGTAATTTCCTTTTTTAAAAGTTATCCGCTTAAGCTGAGATTACATCTCTTAGATCACTAGCCAGAATCTCTAGTCAGCAGTTGGGTTGAGAGTGGAGGGGGAAGCTTGAGTTAGGGTTTTTCTATGTTGCCCAGGCTGGTCTCAAATTCCTGGCTGTGAGCCATTTTCCCCTCTTAACCTCCCAAGTAGCCAGGACCACAGGACCATGCTACTGTATCCAGCCAACTATATTTCTTTTGATGAAAGAGATTGTAAGATACTTTTTAAAAATCTAAAGCTAATCCCTGAGACTCTTTCCAAGCCTGTTGCTCTAACTCCTGTTCTAAGATAAACTTGCGCTATCATCAGAGGGACTGATTTTGTGATTTTTTTAGCAGATTAGACAGAACAGAATTTTGGCAGTCTGTAGCTATTCAGATGTTTTTCTTTCTAGAATTTATGCATAATACATGAAATAACCAGTGTCAAACCAATTCCATAGGAATATAAAGGCCCTTTGCAACGCTGACCGAGCCCCTGCTGTAGGTTTTTGAAATGTAAAGTCCTTGGGAATTTAAGAAGACTAAAGTCCGTTTCCTGACACTCCAGGAGCTTGTGAGAATGTAGCAGAGGCTAGTAGTTGTCCTCTGCTAAGAGGCGTGCCACTTGCCAGCTCTGAGATGCATAGCTCTCCACACAGGGGCACTTCTGAACTGGGGATTCCACGCCCTGCCCTCAGTGGAGCCTCACACTCTCCAGACACTTGATCTCCACAGCCTAATATCCATAAGTAAGAAGTTGAGTGTTAAGGAAGGACTGCGTGAGCATCTGCCCGTCAGGATCTGCCCAATCTAGAAGCGATGTCCATGTACCCAGGGACTCTAAGTTGTCCTAAGGCCAGTGCTTCACAGAGGAAATGGCATACTGGAAATCACAGTATTGTCTAGGAAGCCAGGCTTCTGATGCTGATACCAGAGTAGGACTTCCAGTGAGGGTTCAGGAAGGAAGGAGAGCCGGGTACCGTGGGAGCACCAGGAAAGGAAGAGTCTGTCTGCAGAGAAGGCTTTGGCAGGGCCTGCCTCACTCCTATGGCTCTGGGAACATTATGGGATAGGGATCATCTTTTACCCCTCACAGAAAGGCTGGGCAGGGGAAGCAATGCCACCTCCGTGTCAGTAAGTTACCAAACGGCATCGCTGGGACCAGATCTCTTTCTTGTGAGAAATGAATCCATGTTCCTCACATAACATTTCCAGAGCAGGGCTCTTGTGAAAAGTGACTGGGCCTAAAAGAACCTCTGAGGGAGGGCGCTCACAGAGGGCAGACACAGAACTGAGAGAGAAAAGCCTAAGCATTTGCCAGCCACTTTCCATGGGCACTTGATAAACCAGTCTCCATGGATCCGTCCAGAGTTGATAGAATCACAACAGGTGATAGATGGCTCACAAAAGAGACCATTTTTAGATGACTGAACTTGCGGAAGAGAAGGGAGAGACACCCAGGAGTCCCCAGCACCTGTCCCTTGGAGAATGGCTGTTAGCAACCTCGGCCTCATTCTGCAGCCTGTGTTACTGAGCCCACAGCAGGCACAAGGCCCTCAACATCCAAATCCCTTAAGCATTCACACTACACTGGAAGACTGGCTCAGAAAAAGTGCAAAAGATCGAGAAACCCTCTCAATTTATATTTACCTTTAGTTCTATATGTTGTTAATGGTTTAAGAAAGATACATTTATTGTGACATAACCATAGATTCATGTATTGTGATGTAACCATAGAGAGACTCATGTATCGTGATGTAACCATAGAGAGATACATGTATTGTGACGTAACCAGAGAGATATATGTACTGTTCCGTAACCTTAGAGAGATACATATATTGTGACGTAACCATAGAGAGATATGTGATGTAACCATAGAGAGATACATGTATTGTGATGTAACCATAGAGAGATACATGTATTATGACGCAACCATATCCACAAGAAAGTTTACTCACAGTTGGTTTGTGTGCATGGATGAAATGATAAAAATAAAATAACCCAGACACTTCAGTTAAGAGAATAGAGAACAATAATAAAAATCAAATTAACTTTACTGCAGACAGGGATAGTATATTTATATAGGATAAAAGTGTATTAATATAGGCTGGTGCTTCCTGTAGAAATGAACGCTTTCTCTTTGCAGTCCTGAGATTGAACTCAGACTCAGTACACATTAGGTACGTGTGTTATAATGCTGAGTCAGATTCTCAGCCCTAAGATGAAACCCTGCCTTAAAAGAAAAATAGGCAAACTGGGGGTGGAGGGATTGCTCAGTGGTTACAAGCATTTGCTGCTCTTCCAGAGGACACAGGTTCAGTTCTCGACATCCACATGGCAGTTCACAATCATCTATAACTCCAGTTCCAGAGAACCCAGTATCTCCTCTGGTCTCCAAGGGCACCGCATACATGTACATGGACATACATGCATACAAACAAAGCACCCATAAAAATTAAAACATAAAATTGTAGGCATTCTTTCATGTCTTGTTTGTTTACAGAAGCATTTGAGGTAGGGAGATTTGGGGGCTTTTTATTTTTTTTCTGTTGTATTTAAGAATTACAAAATGAACTGGGCAACATGGCACATACTTGGGAAGCGGGAGGATTAGGATTTTAAAGCCAGCCTTAGCTACCCTGTGGGTTAGAGACAACGCTGGACTGCATGACCCCCTGACTCAACAAACAAACAAAATACTTAAGACAACAACAAGGTGTCGCAACAGATCAGATCGGTTTGGGAAGGGTCCAAGCCACTTCGTGTGCCTCAGTGTCAGAAATTTAGAGAAGCACAGGACGACAACACAGCCTGTAAAACACCAGGGGCAAATAGTGATGGTTCAGAGAGTCGCTGCTGCACACCACAGAGCAGGGCTTCTGGGATGCAGGAGAGTGTGCAGGACCACACCTTGCACAGCCACAGGCCGAAGAAAAGATACTCAGAAGAGGCCCATGGGAGCAGACTGAGGGGGAGAGGTGATGCTAAAGCAAGCAGGGCTCAGGAAGTCTGAGGGAAGAAAAAAAACACGGAAGGGCTCCAGGCAGCTGTAAGAAGCAGGCTTTTCTCCAAGGTCACTCACTGCAAGATGGGAAGGGGGGGACCCTGATGGAGACAGCTGCGCTGACAGCACAGGGAAGATTTAAAAAAAAAAAAAAAAAAAAATTTTTTTTCTCAATGAATTGTTTCAAAGCCAAACAGGTGCCAGTCTGCCAATATCAACACGTTAGGTGCAGCATCCTAAGGCAGCAGCAGGGCTGCCTCAGGATGAACCGGCACTGCCTACAAGGACTATATAAGTGTTCTGTGTACATCCGTTAAAAGGTGTTGCCAATCCTTGGAGAAGTTCCATGCATGTCCTTCATGGAGGGGAAAGGAAAAAAAATGAAAGAAAATTTTTTTTAAAAAAACTCTAGGAAATGGTAAGGAAGACAGGAGTTGGCTTGTTCTCAGTGTTCTCCTAAAAGTCCTGGAGCCCCAAGTGCATCACTCTGAATCATGGTTTATTGACAGGAAGGCCCATCTTGGGGAAAATCTTTAGTCCCTGAAGCAAGGGCGTGGCTTTGTATGACTTAGGAAACTGCTTGAAGAAAAGTCTTACCTCTTTCCCCTGAAGACGTGAAATCTCCAGCCTTCAGGAAAATACCTTTTATAGAGAGCTGACTGCTCGGAGAAAGGAGCACTGTCTCGTCCATCAGAGTTTTATTTGGCACATACTTTGTGCCAAGTACAATAATAGGCAGCAAATTAAAGCGCCTCATGCTGCAAACACGTAAAACTAGACGAAATGATACTGTCATCCAGACATTCAGGTTCATTCTCTAGAATAACCGACTAAAACATAGACCATTTCTATGGCAAAGACAGAGTTCTGCCTGACACGAGCTGTGGGCATAAGATGTCTACAGGCTACAGTCCTGCCATCATGACTGTCACCGCCCTAAGATGGCAGCTGGTGTGTCTGCTTCATCAAAAACGTCCCAAGTGCTCGTTCCTCAAAGCTCAGTGAGTGCTACAATGTTTGCCCAGTACTCTACAGATCCTGAGTGTGACCTCCTAGGACCTCAGAATAAAACAGAATAAAACCACGGCACTGCAGTGAAGACAGTCGGCTCGGGGCCGTGGAATTCCTCCAGCCTTGCCCGGGACCATCTCTGAGTGTTCTGTTTTCTCAGAAGATCAATCGGAATAAAGCAACAGAGAAAAGTCTCCACCTTACTTTTCATCTCCTTTGCCTCTTCGTGTTCCTCTAAAGATGTGAGGTGCTGCCTGTGGCTACACACACACTAGCTTTAAGAAATACAAGAACAAGGCAGACATGGTAGCTCACACCTATAATCCCACCAGTCAGGAAACGGAGACAGGAGGATTGCTGTGAGTTCCAGCTCAGCCTGGGCTACACAGTTAAGTTCACCATAACCTTGGCTACAGCATGAGATTCTGTCAGGAAGAAAGAAGAACGGTGTGGCTGAGGATTCCTGAAGAAAGCGGGCATGCTACAAGATTGGGATGCCAGGAAAAACTATCTCTTAATCCCGTTGAGTTAACTTCTGTGTGTTGTATGGAAGGGAAGAAGGACCAAGGGAGGGAAGAAAAGGAGGGAGAGAGGGAGAGAGAGGAAGGAGGGAGGGAGGGAGGGAGGGAGGGAGGGAGGGAGGGAGGGAAGCCTAGCTTAATGTCTTCTCTTATTATTTCTAAAGGCTTATATATTTGTTTATACAAAAAATAAATCAACTTACTGTTAGAGGTATTGTGGTTTAGAATCTTAAAACAAATTTTACAGTGGAAATGATTTAAATAACCCTAAACTAAAAAGGCATGAGCTCTTCTGCCCTCCTCAGACAGTCCAGCAGCAGCCCGCAGACCCCAGCAGGTCTGTAACCCTGAAAGGCTGGGTGCCTGCGTTCCAGTCACACCTGAAGACCCACATCCCACCTACCTCTCATGGGAGACTTCATGGCAGCTTCCACCATTCCCACCAGGAGCTGGAGGCTTTTGGGGTCTTGAGCCAGCCCAGATGCAAAGGCTGCCAGGGCGTCCGCGTGACGTCCAAGGTACTGGAGGGCAACACCCTGTCGGAAGTATGCCTGGAAGGAAACACAGGGAGGAGAACAAAGGTTTTTACTGATTATACTGCCATCCAGCGTGCCCAGGGGCTTCTTTACTGGTGCTATGAATTAGATGCCTGTGGCTCAACATCAGGATAAAGGGTTGATAAGCAGAGACTCATTTCTTCACCACATCACAGAACTCACATTTAAATTTTTCTTTCTCGTTTTTAGACACACTGATTCTGTTCTGTTCATTGGCATTGATCCTCATAGTGCTTCTAAATGTTGTAAAGCACAATTCCTGAGCTGGAGCTATGGCTCAGCTGGTACAGTGCTCACCCACCATGCACCACAAAAAGTCACTGTGGTAGCCCAACAGAAATTCTCATCCTTCACCAGCCCTGGCAGCCTGTAATCCTAGCACTTGAGAGACATGGGAAGAAGGACCAATATGTCAAGACTATCCTTGGCAGCAGAACAAATCTGAGACACTCTCCATAAGGACGGCTATTTGGAGATTTCCTGGTATCTTACTAAGGTGCCTAGTATGGCACAGTAACAACGGAGAGTGAAATACAACTTCTGTCGCATGTGCCCTGTCCCATCATGCTCTGGTTTGCTTCTTCTCTGTTGTGTGATAAAACACTGCCCAAAACCAACCTGGGGAAGAAAAGGTTTTATTTGGCGCATGAATTACATTTCCTTATTAACAGAGGGCAGGAACAGAGCAGAGACTATAAGGTGCTACTCACTGTCACTGGCTCTTGCTTGCCCAGAGACCATGGGGGAATGCTACTCACTGTCACTGGCTCTTGCTTGCCCAGCTACCTTATTTGTACAGCTCAGGCAGACTGCCTAGGGATGGAACCGCCCATAGTAGGCTGGGCCCTCCTGTGTCAAGTAGCAATTCAGAGACTGTCCACGGATGTGCCCATAGGCCTTTCTGAAGGAGGCAAGTCTTCATTTGAGAGTCCCTCTTCTCAGTGACTCTAGTCTGTGTCAACTTGACAAAAAAAAAAAAAATCACGTACACATCCTTATTTTAAGAAATCAGTCTGAACATACACATATTTGTAGTTTTTGTTTGGGGGTTTGATGGATTGTTCTTGTGGCTTGGATCAGGATCTCATGGTATAGCCCTGGCTGGCTACAAACTACGTGTGGCTATATGTCTGTCTCCCTTTACTCACTTTACCTACGGTTACATGTTTTGAGGGATTTCAAACATGGTGTAAAATAGTTACCTAAGATACATGTACTTTGTTTCAAAACAACCAAGATTATTGTCCTTTGTGTCCTTTAAGGGGTTAGTTTAAAACTGGTAAAAACAATGTGAACACAGATGACTATCAGCTAACTGAAGAAATTATCAGAGAACCAGGAATGTTAACAATAGAGTTCTCTTTAATTCTCTCTCTCTCTCTCTCTCTCTCTCGTATGTGTGTGTGTGTGTGTGTGTGTGTGTGTGTGTGTGTGTGTGTGCACGCATGCATCAGCCTCAGGTGCTGTTCCTCAGGAACCATCCACGGTGTTTCCTGGGATGAGGTCTCTCTCCCTGGGATCTTTAGCTTCATGATTAGGCACAGCCATCAGCCCCCGCCACAGCTGAGACCACAACCAGGCCATCACACCCTCTTCTTTACATGTGGATTCTTTTCTTGTGGACGAAGGCTCTGGAGCACTCCATGTAAACAGTTTACCAACCAAGATATTTCCCCAGACTCTAAACTTAGAACTTAAACAATAATTTGAAGTCAGTTTTGTGAAGTGCAATTTGCTTTTCAAGTACATAAAGGAGAATCCACTGAAAGAATAGAAACAGTGCACAGACATATACGAAGGCAAAACACCCATGCATACGAAATAAAATACTAAGATAAATAAATCCATTTTTAAATAACATCATTAATGTGCTCGGGTCTGTACGTCTGTCTCTATATAAGTGGCTTCTTATCCTATCTACTCTTACAACACGGATTATCTTGTTCAGTTAAATACACTTGACCGCTTTCATAAATGATATTTGTGAGATCTAAATGAAGTTTTAGACTCTCACACTACTGTTTGAAAATATACCTGTGTCATTTTCCATCACACAAGTACTCAGAGAATTTGAGAGCAGTCGACTTTCGTGTTTCCATGAAAATCCACTTACTGCAGTAGCAGTTGGGGTAATCTGAAGAAGACTATCCTGGGCTTCCACCGAGAACCGACCCCTAAGCAAAATGAACGCTCAGATACTCATGGGCTACTTTGTCTCTGTGGATTTGAAGCAGCAGCAGCTGTGAAAACACAGGCGTGTAAGGTAACCCACCGGTAACTCTCCTCCCTCCCTCCCTCCCTCCAGCCTTGGCCACCGTTCCCACCTTCAACGTGTTTGCAGGCATTTTTCCATTACCCACCCACGTTACATTTTAGGGGGTTCCAGTAATACATCCCACCTAGAAATAGCCATGGTTCTACGGCTCTTGAAGAGATTCTTAGCTACAAATGTGCCCTGGATAATACATATGCATATGCAACTTGGGTGTGGTAGCACAACCAGAAATCCCAGGACCCAGGGAGGCTGAGACAGGAGAACTGCTTAGAGTCTGAGGCCAACCTGATCTGCACAGTGTGCTTCAGACCAGCCTGGGTGCCAGAGTGAGACCTTATCTCAAAATAAAAAATAAACAGTAAATACTTGATACATATCCACGTGATGGGTATCTATAAGTGTGAGTTACTGCTAAGGGGGGGAGGAGATAAAACAATGTCTACAGTTACTGGTTTCCAGTATGTATTAAAAGAAACAAAATCTTAAATAGTTTTAATTTTGAAAAGTCCTTGTATGCTTAAAACAAAGGTCAACCACCCATTATTTCACTGAGAGATCAATGATTTCACAGTTTATCAGGTAAAATAATGAGAAGTACGTTTTATTTGGCTTACCCTGGGGAAGAAGCCAGCCTCAGTAACAGATGCAGTCATGAGCAACACATACACATGCATACACACATGTGCGCACACACGTTTTCACATGCATGCGCACACACATACACATGCACATGTATGCACATTTGCGCACACGTGCATGTGTTCACACACGTGTGTATACGCATGTTCACATACATGCACATACACACACGTGCACACACGCACACCATTTAAAGATGTAAGCTGTGGTCTCAAGTGACATGGCAGTGCTAGAGACTCTGCTTGTTTCATTTTCTCCATGCCCTCCAGGTACTGTCACGCAGTGCTCGGCAGTGCCCACAGGATGAGACGGCATGTCTGAACAACATGCTCCACGTTAGGTGACCGTCAAGTGGGGCTCTCCAAGGTCTTTCCCCAGCAACAAACCACTGCAGAATAAAATTAATTCTTTAGACTTCTGTGAGCGAGCGATATGCCACAATGAAACTTAAGCTGATGACGATGAAAATGAGGTTGTAGTCTATTGTGACAGAACAGAGAACTCAGCGCAGCACCTGACACAGAATAGAATAGCTGTCTTTGCTAGCTAATGAGAAAAGACCTAACGAGAACACACGACTCTAGACTAAGAGAATACACGGAATTCCAGCATGTACTTAAGTATTAAAATATTAGTCACCCCTCATCCCATGGGTGGGCCCACCTGGCCCTCCCTGCCACAACCCCTCCACAACCTGCAGGTATAGCCTAGGATCCACAGCCAGTGACCTGGCCTAGTCTAGCCACAACCACCTGCACTGTATCAACCTCTAGGTTTAAACAAGGAGCTGCCCTGCCAGCCCCTGCCATGCACAGCATCCAGCCTCTCCACTGAGCCAGCCAGATCCTGCCGGTCATTGTTCGGGGTCTAGCTGGGCAGGTTATCTGCATGAAAAGCAAGGGGAGAGACATCATAATGAAATTATACATCAGATGGGCGAGATGGATGCCTACAGCCTATTCCACCTAAATATCATTAAATATACGGTCTACGCAGCAGCAAGCGGAAGCTCCCTAAAATGCCGCATCCTGGGTCACGCCTTTACAAAGTCAGAAAGATTGAAATAATTCAACATATTCTGACTGACTGTAATGCGATGAAACTTAAAACTGACAGCAAAGAAATATCTAGTAAATGCACAAACTCATGGAGATTAAATAACTCATTACTGGATGATGAATGGGTCAGAGAAGAGATCAAGACAGAAAAAAATAAAATTCCCAGGACTCAATAAAAAGAGAAAACACAACCCAGCAAAACCTCTGGAACACAATGAAAGCTGTCCTCTGAGGAAAGCACAGAGCTCTGAGTGCTTAGATTTAAGAAGTCAGCAAGGACACAAGTATATATATATATATATATATATATATATATCAATGAATCTAAGAGTTGGTTCATTGAGAAGATAAACAACATAAACAGAGAAGTCCTAAGTTTAACAGAATCAGAAATAAACAGGGAAATATTACAAACGATAGCAAAGAAACTCAGAATTTTATAAAAGAATATTATAAAAAAAAAAACAAAAAACAAAACAAAACAAAACCAAAACCCATACTCTCTTAAGCTAGAAAACTAAAAAGAAATGGATAAATTTCTAGATTCAGCCAAACAACCAAAATTAAACCAAAAAGAGATCAACAACCTAAACAGACAAACAAGACTGAGAGGGAGTGAAAAGTCTTCTAAGTAAAAGACATGCAGGCCGAGGTGGACGCACAGCAGAATTCTACTAAGTAATCTTACAACAAACTCAAAAGAAGATAGCCAAACAAACATATAAACAACATCGAAAATAACAGGAAACAACATCACTATTCTTTAATATCTCTTAACATCAGTGGTCTCAATTCCCCAATAAAAAGACATAGACTGACAGACTGGATCCATAAACAGGACCCAGCATTTTGCTGCATCCAGGAAACACACTTCTGTGTTAAAGACAAACACTATCTCAGAGTAAAGAGCTAGAAAACAATTTTCCAGGCAAATGGCCTCAAGAAACAGGCTGGAGTAGCCATTCTAATATCGGATAAAATTGACTTTCAACCAAAAGTCATCAAAAAAGATAAGGAAGGACACTTCATACTCATCAAAGGAAAAATCTATCGAGAAGAACTCTCAATTCTGAACATCTATGCCCCGAATGCAAGAGCTCCCACATTCATAAAAGAAACTCTACTAAAGCTCAAAGCACACATTGCACCTCACACAATAATAGTGGGAGACTTCAATAACCCACTATCTACAATGGACAGATCTTGGAAACATAAACTAAACAGAGACACAGTGAAACTAACAGATGTTATGAACAAAATGGGTTTAACAGATATCTATAGAACATTTTATCCTATATCAAAACAATATACCTTCTTCTCACACCTCATGGTACCTTCTCCAAAATGGATCATATAATTGATAACAAAACAAACCTCAACAGATATAAGAAGATTGAAATAATCCCATGCCTCCTATCAGATCGCTATGAATTAAGGCTGGTCTTCAATGGCAACAACAATAGAAAGCCCACATACACGTGGAAGTTGAACAATGTTCTATTCAATGATAACTTGGTCAAGGAAGAAATAAAGAAAGAAATTAAAGACTTCCTAGAATTCAATGAAAATGAAAGTACAACTTACCCAAACCTATGGGACACAATGAAAGCAGTATTAAGAGGAAAACTCATAGCTCTGAAGGCCTCCAAAAAGAAACTGGAGAGAGCATATACTTGCAGCTTAACAGTACACCTGAAAGTTCTAGAACAAAAAGAAGCTAATACACCCAAGAGAAGTAGAAGGCAGGAAATAATCAAATTAAGGGCTGAAATCAACCAAGTAGAAACAAAAAGAACTATACAAAGAATCAACAAAACCAGGAGCTGGTTCTTTGAGAACAACAAGATAGATAAACCCTCAACCAGACTAACCAGAGGGCACAGAGACAGTATGCAAATTAACAAAATTAGAAATGAAAAGGGAGTTACAACAATGGATTCTGAGGAAATTAAAAAAATCATCAGATCCTACTACAAAAGCCTATATGCAACAAAATTGGAAAATCTGGAGGAAATGGACAAGTTTCTAGACAGATACCAATTACCAAAGTTAAATCAGGATCAGATAAACCATCTAAACAGTCCCATAACCCCTAAAGAAATAGAAGCAGACATTAAAAGTCTCCCAACCAAAAAAAGCCCAGGACCAGATGGGTTCAGCGCAGAATTCTATCAGACCTTCAAAGAAGACCTAATACCAATACTCTTCAAACTATTCCACAAAATAGAAACAGAAGGAACACTACCCAACTCATTCTATGAGGCCACAGTTACACTGATACCAAAACCTCACCAACAATAAAAGAAAACTTCAGACCAATTTCCCTTATGAATAGATGCAAAAATACTCAATAAAATTCTTGCAAACCGAATCCAAGAGCACATCACTACGATCATTCACCATGATCAAGTAGGCTTCATCCCAGGGATGCAGGGATGGTTCAATACCCGAAAATCTATCAATGTAATCCATTACATAAACAAACTCAAAGAAAAAAACCACATGGTCATTTCGTTAGATGCTAAAAAAGCATTTGACAAAGTTCAACATTCCTTCACAATAAAAGTCTTGCAAAGATCAGGAATTCAAGGAGCACACCTAAACATAGTAAAAGCAATATACAGTAAACCAGTGGTCAACGTCAAACTAAATGGAGAGAAACTCGAAGCAATCCCACTAAAATCAGGGACTAGACAAGGCTGCCCTCTCTCTCCCTATCTATTCAATATAGTACTCGAAGTTCTAGCTAAAGCCATCAGACAACAAAAGGAGGTCAAAGGGATACAAATTGGAAAGGAAGAAATCAAAATATCACTATTTGCAGATGATATGATGGTTTACTTAAGTGACCCGAAAACTCCACCAGAGATCTGCTCCAGCTGCTAAACAACTTCGGCAAACTGGCCGGATACAAAATGAACTCAAGCAAATCAGTAGCCTTCCTATACTCGAAGGATAAACAGGCTGAGAAAGAAATTAGGGAAATGACACCCTTCATAAATGTCACAAACAATATAAAGTATCTTGGTGTGACTCTAACCAAACAAGTGAAAGATCTGTGTGACAAGACCTCTACTAGACTTTTAAAGATGTGCAACCAATTCTTAAAGAAGGAAGAAAGGAAAGGGAAGAAAAGGAAGCAGACTGGCAGAGGGGGACAATGCACCCCCTTAATCCCATCACTTGGGAAGCAGGGGCAGGTGGATCACCTCTGTGAGCTCAAGGCCAGCCTGGTCTTCAGAGTGAGTTCTAGGACAGCCAGGAAGGAAGGAAGAAAAGGAGGAAGGATGAGGAGGGAAGGAGGGAAGGAGGGAGGGAGGCAAGAAAGGAAGGGAGGGAAGGAGGGAGGGAGGGAGAGAGGGACACTCCAAAACTCCTTCTATGAAGCCAGTATCACTCTAATGCCAAACCAGATAAAGACATGTAGACAAAAAGAAAGCTCCTCACCAGTGTCCCTGGTGAACATTGATTTAAACATTCTCAGTGTTTGAAAACTGGACACAGACATATATTTTACCCACCATGATCAAGTTGACTTTACCCTGAAATGCAGGAATGCTCCAGCCTACACAAGGCAATAGACGTAACAGATCACATAGACAGACTTAAAGACAAAACTCACATGGTCATCAGCTTAACAGACAGAGAAAAAGGCCTCTGACAAAAATCCAACATGGCATCATGACAAAAGTCACAGAGAGGAGGGCAACACGGCTCAACACAGAGAAAGCTGTGTAAGAGGAACCCAGAGCCAACGCCGTCTTACGTGGAGAGACCCTTGAAGTGACTGTGCTGAAACTATGAATGAGCCGGAGACACTGTGAACACTCCTCTTCGATCTTACACTCGAAGGGCTAGCTGGAGCTATAAGGTAAGAGAGTGAAATTAAAGGGACACAGACAGGAAAAAACCAGCCAAACTGTTCCTATTTGCGGATGACATGAAACTATACGTTAGAGCTCCTGAAAAATTCTACCGGGAAACTTCTAGAAACAATAAACAAATTCAGCAACGTGACAGGATACAGAACCAACTTGCACAAATCAATAGCTTTTCTATACACCATCAACAAACATAACGAGACCACAATAGCCCCAAAGAAAATAAGATATCTAGGAATAAACCTAACCAAGGACGTGAGGACTTTTACAATCCCTATGTTTTAACCCTTTTAATAGAGAGAGGAAGATGCTAGAAAATGAAAATGCGTCCCATGCTCATAGTTAAAACTGTGAGAATGACCATTCTTCCAAAAGATATCTACTGATTCAATACAATCTCCAGCAAAATCTCCTTTTGACTCTTCACAGAAACAAGAAAGAAATAAATAAACCTATCTCAAAATTCATATGGAATCATAAAAGACCCTAGGTCTCCAAAACAATCTTCAGCAAACAGAACCATGCCGGAGGAATCCACCTTCCAGTCCTGATATATTAGAGAGCCAGAGGAATAGAAACAATATGGTGCCCTTGCAAAGACAGACACGCAAGCCAATGGAACAGACTCACAGACCCAAACACAAGTACACTTAACTGCAGCCATTTACTACTTGACACCAGAAACATAAGCTGGAGAAAAGAAATCATCTTCAACAAATGGCAGTCAACAAACTGGATGTCCACACGGAGAGGAAAGAGGTGCAGCCAATTAGACCCATAGCTATCCTGTTCCACACAGCCTAGCTCCAAATGGATCAAGACACAACCCTGAAACATGGAAACTGCCAGAGGAAAAGATGGGCCGTTGTCCTGCAGGAGAGAGATACAGGAAGAGACTTCCTGAATATGACTCTATCTGCCACAAAACTACAGCCAACAGTTAACAAGTGGGACTCGATAAAACTCAACAGATCCTACACAGGTAAAGAAACGATCAATCGGTTAAGAGGAAGCTCACAGAAGGAAGAGAATCTTTGCCAGCTACACATCTGAAAGAGGATTACTATCCAGAATATATAAAGTACTTTTTGTTAAAAAGTCAGAAAACAAAACAAAACTACTACAACAAATTTAAAAGGGGGAAGGACCTGGATCCACTGGAGCAGAGAGTTCTCAAAGGAAGAAATAAAACTGGCTAAGAAAAATCTTCAAGGAACTATTCATTGTCCCTAGCAATTAGGGACACCAAAACGACTTTGAGATTTCACCTTGCCACAGTCAGAATGGTGGAGATCAATAAAACAACCAACCACAGTCACAAATGCTGGACAGGGTGTGATCAAAGGAGTCCCTCATATTCAGTGTTGCAGGACTGCAAATTGGCAAGCCAGCTGTAGAAATCAGTGTGGAGGCCCCTCAAAAATAAGTGTATCATATGACTTGGCCATCACACGCCACAGACACTTGCTCACATGGGAAATGAAAACAACGACATTGCTCCATAACTGGTGAGCTGGTAATGGAAAGGTGATGCAGGAATAAAACAATACTACATAGCTTTTTGAAAAAAAAAAAGGAAAGAAAGAAAGAAATCAATCAATCAATCAATCAATCAATCACGGGGCCTCGAGAGATGGCTCAGCGGTTAAGAGCACTGACTGCTCTTCCAGAGGTCCTGAGTTCAATTCCCAGCAACCACATGGTGGCTCACAACCATCTGTAATGGGATCTGATGCCTTCTTCTGGCACACAGGTATACATGCATATAGAGCACTCATATACATAAAAATTAAACAAGTAAATCTTTTTAAAAAATGAAACCAGGAGATCTGCAGGGAGATGGATGCAGGATGGATTCCAAGTGTGTATTAAGAAGCGAGGTCACCTAGTCTCAGAAGGAGAATCCCATGTTCTCCGCATATGTAGACGTGTGTGTGTGTGTGTGTGTGTGTGTGTGTGTGTGCGTGCGTGCGTGCAAGCACACAGAACATGTAAACGGAAGCTGGAGGAGTGATATTAGAGGACGTGGAAGGTCAGAGGGCAGGAGAGGACTCGTGGGTTAACAAAGGGGATAGACAATCATGTTTCTAGTTCCAATGCTGTCATAGGTTTTTTGGGGGACTTTTTTTTTTCCTTTTTGAAGGAGTTGCATATAAAATATACCTGTATTTTATACATATGGCATAAAACGTAAAATCCAAATCCAAGCTCCGAGGTGTTAGAGGTCCACTTATAAGTGTACAGATGCTTGCTGAGACAGACAGACAGACAGACTCTGGGCTTGGGCAAGCACCGTTTGAGTGGCTCTGTTAATCTAGCTGTGTGATACTTTCTATTTACACATTCTTTAAAATAAAGTGGAGATATATATAGACATATTCATTCAAGCCTGGAGAGGTGGCTCAGACATTAGGAATACTTGTTTTTGTTCAGGACCCACATGGTGGCTCACAACCCTCTTAACTCCACTTTCAGGGGATCCAACAGCCTCTTTTGGCTACCATAGGCACCAGGCACACACATAGTGTGCAGATTCTCACACAGACAAAAGAATCCTACACTAAAAAAATCAATCAAATCAATCTTAAATGTTTAAAAATGCTACCCAATTCTAATCTCTGCTTTACCCACCTGTTCCCTTGTTCCAAAGAGGTTTAAGCTACTGGGGAGCCATGTAACTGAAGGACTTGTTCCTCTAAAGCTTACAGATTAAATCTATTTTACCTGGTAAAAAGTAACTTGAATTCCTGAGTCCAGGGAGATAACAGCAGCAACCCCAGAAGCCTGCTGCAAGCCCCTACCACAGCCAAGGTCAGAGTGTGCAGAGATTCATGGCTGTTGACCACAGCAGGAGGAAGCTGGCACGACAGCCTGTCTGCTCCCCCTTACTCTTCGTGTCACGGTTGCCATGGGAAGCCACTTCATTTGAGAATGGGGCACATTCTTGTCCCTTCACGGGGAGCAGAGGCAGCGTCGTGCCCCGTCATAGGAAGCTGAACCTATGAGGCAATGTTAAATGCCTGGCGCACCGTCACCCTCAGAGCCTCTTGACATCTCTCCATTCCACACGTGGACACCTATGGTGTGGCAGAGGTGCCGCAGTCTAAAGCTAGAGGGGCATAAATGCTACAACACGGCCAGCCGCACCAAATGCTAACTCACTGTATTTCAGTAGTAACAAAATCCTATCTAATGACTAAAGCGTTTACCGCTTGTCACTAAAACTGTTAGGATTCTTACTAGCCCGTGCTTTGTTTACATGGCCACTCGGAGGTAAAAGGAAAAATGTTCAACTGAATTCATCTGATCACTGACAACAGTAAACTCCTCAGCCAGTGAGAAAGGATGACAGACTTCAAGTCTTTACGTCCAACATTGTGCCCGTGCTTCACAGTTCCAAATGTCACCGAGCCCGACTAGAACCTGACTCCCCCACAGCCTGTTGGTTCAAGTGAGTTAGGAGGTGAACTGCAGTGCACAGGGGCATGAGTGTACTTCAGACACATCCGATGTAACGGATGTGTGGTGTTACACAGGATGAAGAGTGGAAGGTGAGTGTACAATAACTTACTCCAAGCACTTGTGAACAAACGGTTTACCTTTTCACTTAGATTGAATCTATGCCTTTCAATGTAGCCCTTAGATTTTTAAAAAGACTTTGCTGTTGTCCTGTAGCTATAAATTCTCCTTTTGGGGCATAAATGCATCTCATTTTTAACTTCCTACGTGACTCATTTACTTCCCAGTCCTGTACTCATGTGTCTTTGCTTTACCGGAGTTTACCTTGGACATTCGGGACCATGCAAGGAGGTCTTTGGATGACCACTGCACACAAAAGTTGTTCCCCAGCACTGAGCACACAGAGCCGACCAACCCTGGCTACCATACTCCTCTGGTCCACACAATGTCTTTGATGAAAGAATTAATGGCATGCAATTAGCCTCTAAATCAGCATTTTGCGGGGGAATTGTTCTAGTTGTAAAATTCAAACCATGGAGGCCGAAATGAAGGAAAATCAGAAATGACACAGACAATTTATGAACATGAATATTTAATCTCTATTCCATTACAACCCTTGATTGTAGAGCAATTTTTAATGAATTGGATACAGAGAAAATTCGTTTCATTAACCTTTCATATAAATGTATTATTATTGAACCAAACAGGCCACTGTACTTGCAACTCAGTTCCATGTTAATTAGACTGTGAGTTGCAAGGCTTTAAATCACAGGGAGGACAAACAAAATCAGCAAGCTTGGGCTTGCTTGTTTGTAACTATGACACAATTCCCTACACTTCTTCTATTTTCTGATACTTTCTTTCTTTTTCTTTTTCTTTCTTTTTTTTCCGAGAGAGAGAGAAGGTTTTTTTCTGTGTAGCCCTGACTGTCCTGAACTCACTCTGTAGACCAGGCTGGCCTCGAACTCAGAAATCCACCTGCCTCCGCCTCCCGAGTGCTGGGATTAAAGGCGTGCGCCACCACCTGGCATTTTCTGATACTTTCAAGTGAGTGTTCTCTTGCTTCTGTTTGTTGACACCTTATATTGAAAATAAAGTTTGGAGAATCAGCAAAGAACACATTCATGGGGCAAATGTGTTTTTTCTGCTCAGCTGGGCAGAATCACTCCAGAAAACTCCGCTTCTATTTCTCACTTTAAAAACAAAACAAAACAACTGACCAGTCTTACTCTATACTGAAGAAGATGTGAAAGATCTGGGCTTGCTTTAGAAAACACCATCATGTTGTCTGGAATCCGGGATCAGAAGCCGAAGCTGCGTGAACACAATGTTCCAGCTAAATCTGCAGCTGGGAGTTGTTTTTCTCCCCTCTTGGCTGAGGGTCTGTCCAGAATCGATATCTAGAGGAAAGCTGCTCTCGATTCTAGGTGGCCGCTCATATCAAGTATTTGTTTTCCCAAAATTAGCTTTAGATTAATCATATCAAAAGTGTTATTAACCAAGGTGTTGTGAGAAAGACCGTAGGTTGATAAGAGGTTCAAAAGAAAAACAACCCAGGTGAACTGTCAAACCAGGGTTTAAATAAGGCAGTGGATGGCACCCCCAGCGCTGAGTCGGCTTATAAAATGTGCAAACCTCATCTAGAGTTTCTCTTCTCAGTTTTAAAAACACAATCAAGGTGTCCGGGGCTGCAGAGCAATGGCTCTGAACTTCCAGTAGCTTGGGCTTTCCTCCTATGGTTATGGCAGAGGGGATCTGTAAAACTCAGACCAAGAAGGAAAAAAACAAAAAAAAAAAAACCAAAAAAACCCAACCCGGGATTTCCTGAACTCCCCCGAAACCATATGGTGCCAGCGTGAGTCTGTGGCCCTGCCTTGCCAACTGTCCCTCCAACGAGAACTTGGAGATTAGAGAGCATGCGTGTGCCTTCACGCGTAGCCTGGGGGTGGGGGTGGGGTGCAGGGAGGGCGACTGCTGGTGGGCAAAGAGCCAGAGCAGACCAGGAGACACTACCAGCAGCAAGGGGATTAAGGCAGCCTCAGTTCTCACTGATCCAAGGGCTCATGGGACTCTGTCTGCATGTGTAGCTATCCCAGGTGCTACCAGGCGGATGTTAATTAGCTCCTTCCAGAACGGTCTATAAAAATGACTATTAGCAGCGACAGACTAGGTAGGATGCCAGAGCTCCACACAGGCTTCCTTGGGCAGAGATGAGTCTGTTACTAAGGGCTTGCCTTTGCTCTACTCTTTAGCTATTTCCTCTTGCTTTCTACGCACAGGAATTCACATGACAGTTCACAGTACTGTGCCAAGGAGATGCGCACGGCCGGCCACACTTATGAAATAGCAGAGTTCAAGTTTTAGAAAAAGAATATTTTTAATTATTAAATTTTCAAAACACATTGTGTGCATGTCAGTAAGAGGACACACCAATTCTCTTCCCGCACTTGTACTTGGGTTCCAGGTCGCCAGGCTTGTGCAGCAAACCCCTCTATCTGCTGAGCCATCTTGCCAGCCCCACAAAGGTTTCAGAAGCAAGTTTGGGTTCACAGCAAAACTGAACAATAGTGCACTCCCTCCCCCCTGCTCCTACACAATCCTCTCGCAGTGTGTGTGTTATAGAGAAACCACTTTGTTTTTAAAATGACAGCATAATGTAAAGCAGTTAATAAGATTTTATTATGGTAGGACATTTTAAATATTAATTTGAACATATTACATATTTTTGGTGATTCTCTGAGAACTGCACTTGTGCACACAGTTATTTGATCATATTCCTTGCCATAACTCTTCCCAGACCCACCCTCCACTCCCTCCTCCCAGCTCTGTGTCATTTTTTCTTTCTTTTCAAGAATTCACCTAAACCAGTTTGTGCTGTTGATACACTGTGGGGTGCAACCACCGTTTGGAGCAGCAATTCTCGACTTTCCTAACGCTGTGACCCTTGGTACAGTTCCTCATGTTGTGGTGACCCCCAACCATAAGAATGTTCTCATTGCTACTTCATATCTTTAATTTTGCTACTGTTACGAACTGTAATGCAAACATCTGTGTTTTCTGGTCTGAGGTGACTCCTCTGAAAGAGCCATTTGATCCCCAGAGGGGCCCACAGGTTGAGAAGAGCTGCTTTGGAGTGTGGCTGATAAGCCAGGAGTCAGAAACCAACTCCCTGCAGACATTCACCATCAGTAGCTCCCCAGCGAGGGTGGGTGCTCATGACCCCCTCCCCACTCTATGCTATAATGTTCATTGTCTTGATCTTGCGCAAGCAACCACAGCTGCTGTAAGTTCATGAGAGCAGGGTCGTGTCCTGTCCAGAGGACATAGCTTGTACTCACACTAAGGATATTTCGCAGCGAGTGTACTGTGCACGGATGCAGTATTATAGAAAAAGGAAAGTGAAGCAACAGCAAGTGCTGGTGATGACCCAAGGCAACTGGAACTCTTGTACGCAAGTATGGAACACAAGAATCTAGAAGAAGAGCTGGCAGTTTCTTATCTATCAAAATCTTAGATTTAACATGAGATCCAGACAGTGCATTCCTAATTTTTCTTAGGGAGATGACAACTTACATCCACACAAAGCCTGTGGATGCGTACAGCAGACTTACTCATAATTTCCCTGTAATTGCAAACACCCCCAATGCTTGTGGATCAGCGGCTCCCAACCTTCTGTGAGAGCCATCAGAATGTTGTGACCCTTTAATACAGGTCCTCATGCTGTGATGACCCCCAACCATAAAATTATTTTCGTTGCTACTTCATAACTAATGTTGCTACTGTTATGAATCATGTAAATATTTTTGGAGACAGAGGTTTGCCAAATGTGTTGCAACCCATGGGTTCAGAAGCACTGAAATGGATGCACAATGTTTAGACAAGCACTCAGCACTCCGCCAGAAAATGAACAAACTGGGGTAGATGGCGGAAGGTGAAAGCCAGAGGTCAAAGCTGAGGAGGGGGCCCCTTTCCAGGGGCCAACGGCCCGCACAGTTCTACTTCTAGGACATTTTGGAAAAGTCAAAAGCAGAGCAATCTGCCATCACTAGGGTGCGATGGTCAGGAAAGGGTGATCACAAAGTGTGGTGGAGGGGGTTTGGGATGTTGGACCACGTCCTGACACATGTTAATGCATGTTAAAACTCAAGGTAGCACACATGCAATGCAGATATGCATACACAAATACATGTATACACATACATACATATGTACACACATGTACACGCATGCATACACACACACACACACACCGGCTGGAAAGCACTTGGGGCAGGTAGCAGTGTAAACCTCAATACAATGAAAGGACTACAGAAGGGCAACATGCACCTTGAATAAAACATTTAAAGAGCTGTGATAGAATAGAAAGAGACATTGAGATACGTGTTACGTTCTTATTAATGTGCACTATTCAAATACCAGAACGTAGAAGACTACTTAGGATCAAGAATAGATTCCAATGTAGGGGCTGGCTCAATGGTTAAGCACTTGTCATGCACATGGGAGACCCTGAGTTCAGATCCACAGAACCACACAAATGTCAGGTGAAGCAGGTTGGCTTCCTGTAGTCTAAGTGGAGGCAGGGACGGATCCCCAGTGCAAGCTGGTAGAGAGGGCAGCAGTGTGGATGCTCTGGGTCTGACTGAGCGTCTCAAAGAGTAAGGTGGAGAACAGTGGAGGAAGGGACCCAGGATCCACCTCGGGCCTACACATGCACCTGCACACACATGTGTGGGGAGCACAGGATAACACACAGGAAAAGAAGCAAAAGAGAATGCAGAGCACTGTTCAGGGTCCATCTCATTACTCACAGACGTTGCTCATGAAGCTGCCTAATCACTAACTAACCTTTGTAGCTCTAAAGACCAGCAGAGGCCACGCCGGCTGACTCAGCACTCCCATGGGTGCCGTGCCACATGTCACAAGCCCACTGTATGTCCCTAAATGCAAGACCTCAAGAGGGTCACAGTAGTGTGCCTGCCAGGCAAGGTTAGGTAAGCTTGCTCAGCTTCAGGCATAGTGTCACTGGCCATGAGTGCAATGTCAACAAATCGACATACATAATACAGACTGTAACAGATACATGCACGAAACTAGGTCTTGTACCGATCCACTGATGTAAATGTTGAGACCAGAGACTCATGGGAACCCAACCCTGCATCTTTACTCGGAGCAACGGCTCGGGACTTGATGACTCACTATTTTCAGAAGTGTCACAGAACATAATTATCATAAATAATAATTATTATTTGTTTTAATTAGAGGGAAGAAAAACACATCCCCTTGGTGTCTGCCCCTGGTTCTGAAGCAGTAAATGGGCAAAGCCTGCAGTTCACTGCCATCTCCCATGGTTCAGAGGCAGGAAGCATACAAGTAGTGGTGCAAACACTAGTCGTGAGCAGAACTGCTGTATGTTATTAACACTGTCTCTTGACTAGCCGGCACTCCTCAAACCAGCAACCTACAGGATAGCTCTGTGGCAGCATGCTAAGGAAGAATGACAAGACAACAGCAGAGAGGGCTCTAACCCCCCTACCAGTGACACAGCTAGAGAGGCAAGAAGGAAATGAATACCCAGATGGAAACTAATGGATTATCTTAGGTTTTCCATTGCTTTGAAGAGACACCATGACCAAGGCAACCCTTATGAAGGACAACATTTAACTGGGGCTGGCTTACAGGTTTAGTCCATTATTGTCATGGCAGGAAGTCTGGCAGCATCCGGGTAGACATGGTGCTGAAGAGCTGAGAATTCTCTATCTTGATCCACAGGCAGCCAAGGAGAAAACTGTCTTTTGTGGGCAGCTATGAGGAGGTTCTGATTCCACATGGGCTAGAGCCTGAGCAAAAGAGGCCTCAAAGCCCATCTATACAGTGACACACTTCCTCCAACAAGGTCACATCTCCTAATAGTACCACTCCCTATGCCCGAGCATTCAAACACATGAATCTATGAAGGCCATTCCTAGTCAAACCAGCACACAGTCCATTCACAGAGGTAGAGAAATGTGCTCGGGCTGGAGCAATGGTGCGGCGGTTAAGAACACCAGCTGCTCTAGCAGAGGAACAATGTTTGATTCCCAGCATCCATGTGTTGGCTCACAACCATCTGTAACTCTACTTTCAGAGGCTCCAGTGCTCCACCATGACTCCTGCAAATGTGCTCAATAGGCACACACTGTAAAGAACAAAGAGAAAGGCACAGAACCTCATAACCAGGACTTGATGCAAACAAGCATGGGGATGCATATGTACTTGCTGCTCTGCTAGTATACGCCAAGGACTCTGCAAACTTCTAAACATTCCTGCCTGCAACTGAGGTTCTAGGGATGGCTCCCGGTGAGGAGAACATGCTGCTCTTCTAGAGTCTGGTTCCCAGCATCACATTAGGTGGCTCACAACCTCCAGCTGCAGGAGACAGCTCTGCACAGACACACACCCTGCTCTGCACACACACACTCTGGTCTGCACACACCCTGTTCGGCACACACCACTGCTCTGCACACATCCCTACTCTGCACACACACACTCTGGTCTGCACACACCCTGTTCTGCACTCCAGCACTGCACACACACCCGCTCTGCACACACCATGCTCTGCACACCCCTGCTCTGCAAACACCCTGTTCTGCACACACCCTGTTCTGCACACCCCTGCTCTCACAAACCCCTGCTCTGCACACACCCTGCTCTGCACACCCCTGCTCTGCACACACACACCCCTGCTCTGCACACACACATTCTGTTCTGCACACACATTCTGTTCTGCACACCCCTGCTCTGCACACCCCTGCTCTGCACATACACACCCCTGTTCTGCACACACACATTCTGTTCTGCACACACATTCTGTTCTGCACACACATTCTGTTCTGCACACACCCTGTTCTGCACTCCAGCACTGCACACACACCCGCT
>JADRCH010000178.1:2201538-2237930 GCA_019843965.1 Rhynchomys soricoides
TCTGCACACACCCCTGCTCTGCACACACCCTTGCTCTGCACACACACACCCTGCTCTGCACACACACACCTGCTCTGCACACCCCTGCTCTGCACACACACCTGTTCTGCACACCCCTGCTCTACACACACACCTGTTCTGCACACACACACACTGCTCTGCACACCCCTGCTCTGCATACACCTGCTCTGCACACCCCTGCTCTGCATACACACCTGCTCTGCACACACACCCCTGCTCTGCACACACACACCCTGCTCTGCACACACCTGCTCTGCACACACACACACCTGCTCTGCACACCCCTGCTCTGCACACATCCTGTTCTGCACACACCTGCTCTGCACACCCCTGCCCTGCACACACCCCTGCTCTGGACCTGGGTTCCCCACTTTCTTCATTTGGTTCTCTTGGGTAGTTACTTCTGTGACTGTCCTAGCTAAATGAACCAACCAAGGCACAAATGATCCCCTCTTCCCCGCTTATAGAAGGTTTACTGTAGCAGAGCAGGTAACATCCCGGGGTCTCGGGAGCAGGACAAGTGAAAAGTCTCTTTCTAACCTAAAATGTCACACTCAATAATGAGAGATGATGCCTAGCAGCAAAGTTCAGGTCTTTGGACAATTTTCGCCATTTTAAAAATAGCGCTACTAAGATTCAACGCAGTTTAGTTTGCTGAGAATCTACTTCATCCTATTGATGTGGTTATTCTTGGGAAGTTATGACAGCAGCTCCGATAAGGAAAGAGCAGGAGTGGAGAAAACTAATTATTTAAAGGGGGGGGCTAACAGAACAGCATGGCAGGTCCTAATAGTTGGAAAGCTGGCTATTTTGATTGAGAAATGTTCAGAAGCCTTGCTCAAGGTTTCTACTGCTGCAGCAGCACCTATTTCCTAGGATTTACTATAGTTTTAAAAATCGCCATGAAGCCGGCACAGATGCATACTTTAATTTGTAACCCAGGTCTTGGTGATGTTGGAGCATTGGTCACGTGAGCCAATACCTCACTGGCTAAGCAGGCCCAGGTTCGGTGTGCTACTTGACAGGTAATTTTCACACAGCGGTGATGCCAGCATGCACCTTTTCCAGAGCTCTGCCAAATGCTGACGTCGCTCCTTCCCTCACTGAAGCCCTCTTTCCATAAGACATGTCAAAACAGCACTCTCAGGATTTGACAAATCTGAAGTGACAGAATCAAACCCACTTATTTTTAATGAAAAATACCCTGGGCGTATTCTCCTGGAACTTGTCTGCCTTTCCTAAGGGTGTGTTGTATTCCCTCTCCTCAGAGTGCAGGCAGGGTTTCAAGGGCATGCAAGAAGAAATGAGCTTAGTCAGAAGCTCACAGCCATGGGGGATGTGTGGAAAAGCTGCGAGGTGATGCAGAGTTATCCGGGAGCAACTTAAGAACAGCGCAGGTGTGACTTCAGAGGGGTGCTCTCCAACTTACAGAAAAACTCTTCTAAAAGGTCATCCTGAAGTCAGGTGTTTATAAAGGGTAGTTCTGTTCTCCAACCAGTTCATGATGGTTTGCCATGGGAGATGGCTACAATATTACAGGGGACCCACGTTTATTAGGTTACAGAGCACTTTCACAAAAGTAATCTTACTAAGTTTTTAAAATCCTGTACAGTAGATTGTTCTGTCTTCCTTTAAAGGAAAAAGGACCGGGTGGCAGGGGCCCAGCACTGACAGAGGTGACTAGTCCAAGGCAATTGTCAGGGACCGGGGGAGGGGGGGTGCTGGGAGTAAAAAGATTCAAACCCAGAGCCACTTGTCTCTGAGGCCACAGCTCTGTGCTTTTAAACAATGTTTACAAGTGGAGACATGTACTTTCCAAACAGAAAATGTAAGGAATCTATTCTGTCACCCCAACAACCCTGGAGCACAGAGACAAGGCCTGTACAGCTCTGTGTCCCAATTACTGAATGAAAAGGTAGCAGTTTGTGATAAGCAGTGGCCTCTCACCTGTGCATCTCTGGTTCAGCCTCCCCTGGATGTGCACATTCTGACCAATTCCATCTTTTTTACCTAAACTCACACGGTCTTTCAAACCCTCGGTTCTCTGTCCTTTTCTTTAGATCCCAAAAACCCAGAGTGAGTAAATATACATTTACATCCTTCCTGTGGCTGGTCATGCTTCCTAACCAGGACAGAGAAGAATTTAACAGGGGCTGTTTCGCCCACCTGTAAGGCCCCATGCCTGAAAACCATGCACTGCCCCTACCCACGCTGACATCGAGGAAGTGGACCTTGACTCGTCCAGAGGAAATGCAAATGATACTTAGTTGCAGCAACTTTGGAAACTATACTTCTGAAACAAATTAAGAGACTCGATTCAAGCTGTTTGAAACTAACACAGGTTGGCACTTGCAAATGAATCTTCTGAAGAGAGGTAGTTTTGATTTGCCAGCATCATTTCAAACGCTCCTAGAGATGAATATTCAGAGCCCACACATCAATTTTTAATGTAATAGAATCCCGAATGCTTAAAAAAGTAGGCTCCACTTCATAATCTGTCATCTCCACACCCTTTCAGGGTGCATTAATTTTTTAAAAAGTTCTTTTAACTCCACTGCTCCTAACAGACATTTTTACCCACTGTAAGTTCAAAGCTTATGCACAAAACCTCTAGTTTAATTGATAGCTCATGAAGGAATCCATGTTAATTATAAAGCTGAGGCCATAATTAAATACAAACACGGACGTGATAGAGTGTGGGTTCGGGGTGTCTCACTTTCAAAGTCTTTGAGAAAAAAGTCGAGTGGCTTTCTGAAGCTCTCAGAAGGGTATATTTAATATTCTAATATATTGGAATAGATACAGATAGCAGCCGGCTGATCGTTCCCAGCACAATCCTCGTTATGACTAATGGAAAATGTTAAATGACCGAACGCCATGTGATACTGGCTGATAAGTGGCCGCTGGAAGCATGGATCAGCAATTTCAGGACAAGCAACAGTGAGGCAGGAGACCAGGGCCTTTTCAGGAGACACATGCTCCTCATACCTTCAGCGCACTGGCTCACGGCAATGAAAAAGAAATACTTGTTTTTTAAACATACTTTATACCCACATTTAAATGCCTAATTAATCCTCATAATTAAATGCAAACACTTTCTTTGTGAGATCTTTTTTATTTCCATAAACTCTGGAAGTTAATGGAAATCATTGTGTCATTATGGCCAAGGTAATAAATGCCTAGTGGTCAATAGGCTCTGAACCTTAACAGGTAGTTAACTAATTCAGTTGGAAATAAGACCAATAGTTCTAATAGCCTCTAATTTCACCACAAGAGTCTCCCCTTATGAACTACGGATGGCTTTCTGAGCTCTTCCTACAACCGCATAAATGTAAAAACACATGCATTGGAATTCAAATGCTCACCCTGACTCCACTGCCAAGGACCACAGATCAGAAAGAGCCCTTCCCTGAGAAATATTTACATGCCATAAGCAGGGCCAGCACAAGCAGAGATGAAGAGACTGTAAGAACAGAAGACAGTTTGGTCTATTTGAAGAGCATTTACCTTTCCTTTTGCTTATTTCAAACAGTCTGGAGTTCAATCATACAAAAGGAACAACCGTAAATATACTTTGTAATAAAAGCAAACGGGGGAGGAGGGTCTCGGACCCTGATCACATCCTGTTGGCTCACCCTGGAGAATGATAACATCTCACTGCAAGTCAGACAGAGCTTAGCCTGTATCTCACCAGCACCCTCCACACTAGAGAGTCGAGAGTCAGGAGAGCCTCTGCTGAAAAATTACTCTTTCTGGCTGTCTGGCTCGTCGCGGCAGCCATAGAGCATTCTGAGGGATGGGATGGTGATTCCTCTTGCCCTGTGATGTCATGGAGTGATTCTGAATGGAGAGGGCTGGCTGCTAGCTCATGGCTCTGCTGCAGTTTGGCCTGATCGTCTGTGTCTCTGTATCTTCCTGGGCGGTTTTAGCCCCACTCCTGAGTATGTTACACTGCACGTGGGCTCCCTGTTCCAAACCTGGCACTTATCCATGGCTTGCTTTGTTAATCATGGCACAGCTGTTGAGTCAAGGTTCAACACTGTACAAGGCACAACCTTGTCACAAGCTTTTGACAAATCTAAGGGAATCAGATCACTCTGTTTCTATCCTGTTACATATAATCCCATTTCCTGCAGAACATTAGGCCTGACACACACACCCCTGCTGGCCCTGGACATGGGGCAAGAAAACCCTGAGCTGGCCAACCTTCTTTCTGGCCAGTTATGTGAACCCTAGCTCCATCGTCTCTAAAGTGGGGGTCAGGTGACCTGTGAAGAGCCTGTACAGCCTCAGCACTGCAAGGCCCTAGTTTGTGAAATGCAACCCTCTCTGCCTTTAGTTATTCACACAGTGGCTAACTGCTGAAGCAGCTCAGGCTTCTTCCTAATGCCTCTAAATTCACTCTCACTGGGAACCAGTCCAGCCGCGCGGCAGAGGCAGCTTACCTGTTTTTCAAGCACCACTTGCCTATAGAAGCAAACCTAGCACAAAGTATTGAACACGAGATCTGCCATCACCGCCCCCTCAGTAGTGAGCATGAGATCTGCCACCCCCATCCCCCTTTCTTTTCAACAAAATCATAGGCAAGGGTGTGAGCTGTCTATCTCTTTCCATGTGTTAATGAGCCACCCATTGCCAAATGGGACTCTTTCCTTAACTCAGCACACACGTTGTTCTGCTGATGTAAAATGACAAAGTACTAATTAGAGGCATCTAATCTGAGTCACAATTCTCATTAATTGGAAGTTACTATAGTAATTATTAGCGCGTCACATTATCATGAAAGTAAGGAAAATGTCAAAGTTGATTTATGCATATAGGCGCACCCAATAAACAGGCCTACAGTTACGGTCTTTCAGAAAGTGACCAAAGATAAAACCAACACCTCATAGATTTAATGAACACTCTGAAAATGCCACGTTTTATTGCTCTGATGTCTTTTTCCAGCATTAATGTGTCTTAGAAGAGAGAATACCTTGTTTTAAAGTCTCCAAAGAGTACCACACATGGCCTCTTTGAGAAATCTAAAACAACCCTAGGGCCCAAGGACATGTCTGTCTTCAAGGCCAGAAGGATCCAACTTCAGCTGACTAAGGTGAATGAAAGACAAACGCTCACAGTAACTGAGGGCATTTGGAGAGTGATACATCACAGCAAAGAGTAAGAAAAAAATGCTTCATTTACTTGTGAAATCATAATGATGTAGACACAAAAACACAGTTCTCACCTCAAAGAGAGTAAGTAAAACAACTTATTCCAGAATCGAATTTGTGTGACCTTGGCCCAGGAACACGGATTCAGGTCACCTGAAACACATGCTCCCACTTGGTAATGACTTCCTGATTTTCGCAGCCAGAGAACAGGTAAGGGTCATAGGTCAAGGCAATGTCCACCTAGGAGGCTTCAGCAAAGTCCTCAGATGCTGCCTGGTGGTCACTGGTAGTCTCTGGGCTAGTGGTCGAGAGCACAGTTAGCATGTTCTACAAGGTTTCATCAGACAGTTACAAGATGCTCGGCCAGTTGGCCAGGAATGGCTGGTCAGCACAAAACCACAGCCTAAGATAATTCGGCTCTGGACCTGCAACATTGTAACTTCATCGAGAGCTCAACAGCCAACCAGCCTCAGGGAATCTTCAGTTTCCAAGGTCTTTTTCTGAGAACATCACTTCATAATAACATGTGCGATTTCTTATTTATTTTATCATCTCAGACATCTTCAGCATTATATTGCAAGATTTCGCACTAACAACTATATAAAAAAGAAAATTTAATGTTCATAGACTCTAATACGTAGTAAAACATTGATGAGCATTGTCTGCATTTGGGCTTACAAACGCTAACGTCATGAGTGCCGCCCCTTAACCCTACACAAGGTCCTGTTGTGTTGACGTCATGAGTGCTACTCCCTAACCCTGCACACGGTCTTGCTTAGAAAACAAGGTCTCAGGGTGAGACTAAAATAGTGACCCCCAAAGGCAATGCACAGTCGCTTCACACTCGAGCTTGAGACTCTCAATCTTTGACGTCATGAGTGCAGCCCCCAACCCTGCACACGGGCCTGCTGCGCGCGTGCGCAGTTGCTTCACACTCGAGCTTGAGACTCTAGAGCTTAAGTACTTACTCAGACACCATCTGTCTCAACTACAGGGCAGAATAAACAAATTTTAAATGTTTTAGAAACCACGATTCCATTTATTTTATTTTAAAGATGTATATTACCTTACTAGAGAATGTATGTTCATTCTTGGAAATTTAGTAAAAATATAAAATGAAAGGAGGGAGATTAAGTAAATGTGTCCCTTCATCCTGTCACCCCGAAACCAGTGCCCACACTTTATTTGTTTATTTGTTTTATGTTCTTTGATACAGGATTTCTTTGTGTAGCCCTGGCTGTCTTGGAACTCTGTAGACCAGGCTGGCCCCCCAGGTGCTGGGACTGAAGGCGGCGTGTACCTCCTTTACTTGCATTTGGGGGCATACTTTTCTATACACTCACAATTTTATATAATTTAGAATTCCTGAGGGCACTTATTTTTAGTCTAAGTTGATTTAAGTAGTCAATTAGTTACATACATCTCGGTAAATAATGACAAAATAATATTTACAAGTCAGTTATGATTTCAAGTGCACAATACACAAAAATGTGTACACAGATGTACAAACATACACATGTACTAACAAAAAACATATTAATTGTTCAGCTTACATCAGAGCCAGTCAAGCCTGTATTTTGCAGTTTTGTAACACAAGTATCCAGGTAAGTGAAGCTACAGAGCATGTGGGATTTGCCCGTCATTGATCGGTCATGTTACAGTCATACCGTGAAGACTAACAGATAAAAGGAACTGAATACTTAAAAGAGTTTTGTTTTTTTTTTAAACTGGGCACACAATTAGACCCAGAAGAGGACATTACAAGTGGCTTTCCTCCCAGGGCTGCTGCTTCCAGAGCCAGATGATAGTCCCAAGAGAGGGAGAGATATTTTCTCTCTGACAGTTTCTAGTTGCCCACAGAGATATAGACAAAGGCTCACCTTAGGAATGGCATCATTCCATGGAAGCCTAGAAAGAGCAACTGTCTTCAAGATGCATAAGCCACACACACCCCCAAAAATCATTTTAAAATAAAACAGACAGAAATTAGAAAGGAACTCCTAGCTTGGAACATCAAGCGTGTCTTCCAACGCTTCCAACACAACAGGACAGCTCTGTCTACACTCTTCTTACGTGGTACAGGCAAGCCATGGTGCTCACTGCCAGTTGGGCCTGCAGGCAGCACTGGAGCATCTATGAACACCTACTTAAGCCTGTTCTCTTTACAGGAATATGTCCGCTGACTTACTTATCTGCCCACTGAGTTACATATCACATACACCAGAGACAGGTGCTCTGCAATATCCCAAGGTGGGTGTAAAAGTTGCTACTAATTAAAGAATTTAACTCAATATTCTAGTATTCTGAATTTCCTTCAGAGTTCAGAGACAAGATATGAAGAAGACTATTTGTTCCGACATTAATAGCATCACGTTAAAGACAACCATGGGTGTACATGTTTACTCCTGTGCTTCTTTAGAGATACCGTAACTTAGCAACACATGCCGAGCCTTTAAAGTCCCTCATTCCTCACCGTTGGCATCTGGCTTATGCCTATGACAGCCCATGCTCACAATACCTGTGCTGATCCTTTGATGACACTGGAGCAGTCTCCAGTGACATCTCCCAGTATGACTTCAGGTTGAGCCTTGAAGAAGGGCCACAGGCCATACTGGAAGTAAGGATGCACAGGTGCCTGCCTCAAGGACTCTCATAGGAAGACTCCTCTAAAATGTGCTTGAAAAGTGTGACATAGAAGAAAAAGAGAGAGAGAGACCACCCAAAAACCTTTTAGCTGATACTTAGCTAGACCCAAGAACCAGCAAACATCAAGGAGCTTGTAGGAATGTCCTGGCACGCTGGAAATAACAGACTTCTGATTGCTAACATTAGACATTATACCAGTCATTTGGGTGTTCCATTGATTCCCCAATACCAATAATTACTTGATTACCATACAAATTCCGTTTTATAAAATTCTTTTATTTACTTCTTCCACGTGAGTGTTTTTCTGCATGTTTGTGTGTGTACCACATGCATGCCTGCTTCCCACAGAGGCTTAAAGAGGATGTCATCTCCTGGAACGGGAGTTACAGGCAGTAGTGAGTCACCATGTGGGTCCTGGGAATTGAACCTGGGTCCTCTGGAAGAGCAGCCAGTGCTTTCAACCACTGAGCCATCACTCCAGCCCCACCCTAATTCTATAAAACATACCAAGATAGTCTGCCATAGAGGCAGGGAAGTTTCACAGTGGGGAGGGAATATGGCCTCCCTGACCTCTCTTCCTCTCATCCCCAAAGCTGCTGCCCCAACTCCGTGCTCTGAAGCAGCCAGAGAGCAGGTCATTCTTCTATAAACTGGAGAGGAAGGGGGATAACAAACGAAAGGCTAACATGCAGCACCTCCCTGCATTACCACGGGTTGTATCCACCACATTCCCTGGATGTACCTGAAGCACAGGAGAAACTAATGGGGTGGGGGGGGTGGGGGGGCGGGGGGGGGAAGAGGAGCCGCCTACAATTCCTCACACACACTCCCTGAGCAGCAGACATGGGTGCAAACTCTCTTCTGACATTAAGTCCCCTCACCCTCCCCGCAGCCGGCCACCTCCCTGACTCAAGTTTTATTCAGCGTGGTTTAGTCATCATACCTTTCTGTATCAAAATAAATAACTTTAACCGGCTGGTCTTAATATTGCAGGAACTAAAATTAAAAAGAAAAACCCACAAAAGCCACAAATATTTGGAGTCACAAAGGAAAATGTCAGGTTACAGCCAATAAAGCTCCAGCTAGCAGAACTTTCAAAGGTAGGTCCCAAAATAAAACCTCACAGAACGGAAGAAAAAAATGTCGCTGCCAAAATGTTAATATCCAACCCTCCAAATCCCCTTCCAGCCCACGGGACTATCGAATGCTTGAGCCAGGTCCTTCTCCTTCCCAAGCCCCCCTGTCCTCGGAAGCACAAGAGGCTGGTGGCCACTGGGCCTGAAGTGACCTTTTATGGATCTGCTGTGCCTAAGGCAAAGCTACTTTGAGAGTTTGGCAAAGAAACTCATTTTCGGTTGTTTTTATTTTTAAGAGGAAACATCATCACAAAAGCATGACTGTCTGGTTTCAAAAACAAGGCAGGCTTCTCAGGGAACTAACGTAGCCTCTTCTTCAAACACATCCGGTTCTATAGAAACCAGAACCGCAAACCCAGACAGGAACCACGAGACCACGGGAACTCATTCAATATTAAAACCTTCCTTAGAAAGAAAGAGGTTGCCATTTAGAGGTAAACTATTTCTCACAGGTGTCCGGGCCCTTATTTAATCTTCAGGGTGGGAGCTGGTGGTCACGTAACTTATACAGGAAAAGGGAAAGTAAAGGATAGTGAATGTCAGGGACGGCCTCAGACAGGCTGTGGCCTGTGGTCTCATTTAATCTCTACAACTCTCCAGAAGCGGCCGGCTAGCAGTAGCCCATCCCACAGAACAGAACATGAGGTTTACAAAGGCATGGCCTGCTCCTCGTCTGTCTCAACACTGAAGCTACCTTATGTTTACTAGAAATGGGGGCGGGAGGGTAGGCCCGACAGCAGCTACGCACTCTTGCCAGATTTTGTGAACAGGAGATCCAAGTAGGCTGACAGTGGGCCATGGCTGCCACCTGCTATGGCAGGAAGCTGACAGCAGCTCTTGCTGACATCGAGGAGAACTTGCATACCATCTTTTGTGTACTGGGAGCACTTCTGGGCAGTCTGTTAACACAGAGGGGGAGCACCAGGTCACTGAGCAATAGGAGGAAGGAGAGGGACAGAAGGAAGCAAAGATGCTGGGAATGCTGAACAGTGCAAGAGGTGAAGGGACACGCGCACAAGCACACTGCTTGGCATGGTAGCAAAGGAGAAAAAGAAAAACAGAAAAGAGCCAGACAAGGAACAGAGAAGGGAAAACACGGCAGGTGGCTGGGACAGAAGGGGAAGGAAAAGCTGGTAAAAGTGACTGCCGCTTCCTCTTCAGTCCAAGTGCCCGGCTCATGTCCTCCACCACTCAGGCCACGCCTCATTTAATGTCATGCTCGTCTCAGGTACGAGAAACGGTATCCATGGACACTGAGCCACAGTGTAGATGCATACCACGCCTCGAGCCTTGCCGATCTCTCTTCAGCCCACTCAGGGCAGGTGAGGCCCAATCAGAAGGTAGGCAAGAAGAAAAGCCGCAGCCTTGGCATCATCCCTCAGACCACCAGATGGCTATCAATCAGTAAAAACCGAATTCGCGCTCCACTCATCAGTAACTCACAGGAGAGAGGCAGACATCTCTCCATCACTCCAGAGCCCTGTAAATCTGTACCTTGGCCTGAAACAATCTACCTAATGCTTGAGGGTTGTGACCAGTGGTTACCCCGAAGGTAAAACTCTTTATAGAAAACAGCCATTATTCTGGAAGACATTAGGACCGACACCCCCAAACCCACAGACATGTCTTAAGTGGGTGCTGTGGCTCTCGAGGCCTTCCCTGTGCTGTTCAGCCTTGAATGGCAGGGTGTGGTGGTGGGGGGGGGGAGACAGCTGCTGTTCTGGACTTTCAGGACATTAGTGCAAGCCCACTTAGAAGGCCTCTTGAGGCTAACTCTGTACAGGCCACGGAGTTTGCCAAGTCTATTGTGTGGGGAAACAGAGCCCAAGAAAGCACAGTTCTGAACATCCTTAGAGTGAGCTCTCACCTGAGAAGACAGGCTGCCATACAGTAGATGGGCCCTGCTATTATAGGGCTAGTTTGCAAACACTCAGACCTTTCACTCACAACCAGACTCTACTTGAGAGGTACAGATTCCTGCCAACCAATCAATGGCTTCTGATCCCACACTCCCCGATCAAATGAATACAGAAAAACACAATGTCAAGCTCCTTCAAACAAGCCAAGTGGAAGTCAGAGTGGCATGCCGGAGGACAGGGGCAGCAGTGTCTCTCCAGTGTGATTCCCTGATGCTCACTCCCAGGAGAGGCACCCACCCCCATGCTTTCCTGTCCCACATTTCCTTCCCAGCTCAAGCTGAAGTGGGTCCTGTGCATTATCACCGATGAACTAAGTGCCCACAAGAACGCCTCAAGTGACACACATGGTGTGCCCTGACATGGAAAACAAAATCAGGAGTTTGCTGCTCTGTCACGTGGAAACTCTGAGTGCTGTCAGCAGATGGGAGGAGGGGCCTGGGGCTACCACAGAGACCACTGGAACCCTTGGAAAAGCAGAACGGAAAGCAATGAACCCTCTTCAAGTTCAACACACACACACACACACACACACACACGCACGCACGCGCACACACACATGCACACTCGTGAAATGCAGTGAAAAGGCCATGTAGCCAGAGGTCATATTTTTCTGCCCTGCTAAATTAAAATGACTCAGAACCGCTGTAATTACATGGAAACAGATGAAATTGTTATCTTAACTAAATTGTAAAAGCACTTTAAATGTCATAAGTTTTGATGCAATTTAATATTTTAAACGGACACTGTTCAGTGCAGTCACTGATTTTCTACCAGGCAGATGGGGATATAATCTATGTCCATTATCAAGACTGAACAAACGCCCATCCATCTGCCATGAGCATGAGGAACGGTGGAGTCGAAGAACAGACCACAGAGGGTGGAGTTCCCACCTCCGCCCTACAACCTACTCTGTGAAATAGCATCAATCTCTGCCACATCTTCCAGCCCTGGAGAGACAGATCAGGTAAGCTAAAGTGTTCTGTAAATGTTTACCTCAACATGTAAGCAGTTATGAGATTCTATGTCATTGTGGGGTAAAATATGAAAATCTCACCATAACCTAAAAACATATTAGAATGTACTTCAGCAAAATGGCAACCTAAAAAGTGCATGGCCAGTCCCAGGGCAGTGCACGGCCAGCCCCAGGGTAGAGCTATATAAAACTCTCTCAAAGCATTAACAAGACACTGTTGGTGAGGTGAGAACCACAGCCCAGGACAATGGGCTTCTCCTAGAGGGACAGAGCACTAGAAGAGAGAGGTCCATCATCTCTCACCGTTCTTGGTCTCTCCCCTCACTCTCTGCACATACTACAACATGAAGAACATTGTAGAGCAGTCCTAGGGCAGGCAGCACTGCAGAGAAGTACGCTTTTCTCAGAGGCACTGCACATGTCCAAAAGTTTGCTTTGGCGTTAGTCACAGAAATGCGAAGTTCTTGCTTTGATGGAGTATTTCTGAAGTCAGGAGTGAGATGAGATACGTCGGCTTTAAGCTGCGCAAAACGTGGGTGGGGGTTGGGGTGTAACTGAGTGGTGCTGGTCCAGCATGCGCAAGGCCCTGCTCTCTATCCTAGGACAGACAAGATGAAACTATACTGCTGTTGTAGTGATTTTTTTTTTTTTGGATTTTTTTTTTTTTTTTTTTTGGATTTTGTTTTTGTTTTATCACGGACTCCACTTGATTGCTACAGAGACCGGTACTGCACACAGAAGCACACACAAACACATGTTCAAGAATTCCCTAGTTATGGACAATGCAACCAGAGGCAGAAGGCAGGAGTCAATGCCCCAGTGGCAGACAAACGGAAACTGCTTCTAGCCACACCCAGGGAAGCCCTCTGCTTGACTCTAGATCTTAGGACACCACTCTGTGCACTCACACAAAACCCAGCAAATCTTTTTATAGCAAGTGCAGGCTGAAAATCCCTGAAGCAGCTTTTCTTCAGAGAGACTGGGGAAAGACTGGCTGCACTGCACACAAGGAACACAACCTGTGATGTGTGCTCCACAGACAGAAGTGCGTGCGTGTACGTACACACACACACACACACACACACACACACACACACACATACACACGGCCAACAGAGTTCAGCCTTTGGTGCAGAGAAAGAGCTTTGGAATCCTCCCCACAAGAGAAATAGCACCCAAAGAAAAAGAAGATCGTGTCCTAATGCAGTCTCCTCCATTTCAGCCATGTGCCCGCCTGACCTCAAGAATTCCTTATATGCTTGAGAGGCGGGTGCTCTGAGAGGCGGGTAGCTTTTGTGAATAATTGACGACAAAATAATGAGGCCCAAGGATGTCGGAGACACAATATAGTTTCGTAGAATTCATCACGGAGCTTTTAAAATTCCCAAATACTACACGATGAATAATTTATTCCTGTGTCAATATGGGGCCAGCAGATGTTCATCCAGAGTCAGTGTTAACCCTTCAAAGCTGAAAAGCAAGAACGCAGGCTCCGACAGACACAAGAAGGCACTTCATTTAAGTGAGATAATCTCGGTGTTTATGGGGAAATTAAAGGAGCCTTGGAAGCCAAGAGAAAGCAAACCACTTAGTCGGTGATCTTTTATCAGAGTCTGCTTTTGACGATAAGGAGGCCAGTTAAGTGGGAAAGCACAAATGGACCACTCTCTCCCTTCACAAGTGTCCCTGGGGGCATCTGCTGGTTCCATCTAGGACTATCTGCTGGTGGCTTATTGATATTGACCTTTCTTGCTGATATACGGTCCAATTTTAAACACCAGGTATTGGACTTTCTGGATATTCTCCCTCCTTTGATCCACTTTAATTAATTAGTATCTGTGTATCATTCGTTTAAAATGAAACAAAGCAGAGAACCACAGTATCATGCAAGCTACCAGAGACCTTAAGGATCCGCGAGTGCTTATAACTTCAAAACAGAAACTGGGGCACGAGATCTCTCTCATTTATCCCTCATTTATCAGCTAGTTACCGAGTACTACGTGTGAACAAAAGAGGAATTGTTTAATCACAGATCCTAAAGACGTCTTAGGGATATGTTAATGTCTGTGTCTGTGTCTAAGCATGCGCAGAGGCTTCCAGTCAACATATGTGAAAACAGTGCACAGGGCCAAGACTTAAATCTCAAAATGTCTTAAATCTTAAATTTCAGATCTCTCAATCTCAAAACCGAGACTAGATAGTATATATGAAAATAAGTTTCAGCTGTGTGCTGAGTTACACCCAATGAAGTAAAATGTAGAAGAGCTAGAAATAATGAGGAAATGAGCAGAAAGGTAAGCAGGGGCTGGAGCCAAGGGAACTCCCAGGGGGGTAAAGAGTGCAGGACCCAGCCCCGGAGGAGTCACCTCAAATAGTGCCAACCAAGGCTGCAAGCTCGGGTGGCCATGAGCTACCTGAATAAAGCAGGAGTCAGGAAGTCCAGGAACAGAGGGTGGAAAGGTCAGTCGTCACCCAGGGCAAAGAAATAAATGAGAGCATTAAATGTAATTCAACAAACCAGAAGTTTAAAACAACTGTGTTTCAGTGTTGAAGAAGGTGAAGAAACCAAAAGGACTTAATGAGGTGCAGTCTAACAAACACCAAGACAGACTTGAAAAAGAATTAAAACAGAAACCTGAACAGGAGGGACCAAGCAGACAACAAAACAGAACAGCTGCTGACAGTGGCGGGGCAGGTAACCCAAAGGTCACAATGAAAATCAAATTAAATCCAAGATGCAGGACTGACAGGGGTAAACGGGAAAATGAAGGAGATAGAAGGAGGGCAGAATAATAGAGTTCCGAATGCATCAAACACGAGTTCAAAGGAACAAGTAGGAAACACACAAGACAAGGGTGAGGAGCCCGAGCTTCACGAGATCCCATTCCACGGTGAAAAGGGCTTGGCCCAGAGACTGCCTCTAGTCTCACAGCCTGTTAGAGGCAAAGCAGGAAGAGTGTCAAGGGTCAACCGCTCACTCTTCCGCTCAAACACCTGCCCTTAGAACGAGGCAAGCTCCTTGAATAGTCAGTTGATGCCAAAGCCTAGTGGGCACACACCAACACACCACACTGAATTTTCACACCAGCATTATCATGTATTTCCGTTTCTCTGAGATAGAAGCAGTCTGGGCCAGGGGGAGCTTGCCTGGAGCCCCACATATAAACAGTATAAACAGTAAACAGCAGAGCAGGGGCTCAATGGGGTGTGATTCTAAACCTCTGCTAAATGTCACTCGTAATTGTTATGGGACAGTGTCACTACATTGATACTGCTTTGAAATAATCAGGTGAGAATTATTTTACAGATCAACTACATCCTAGAACAGCCTTGCTGTAAACTCAGAGATCATTCACAAAGTAATACGGCTGAGCTCAATGTGTCAGGTGCAGGTGTATACCCAGCACATTACAACCTTGAGGTGATATTTTAGTACTAATGTATTAAACAATACCTAATAAAACTCTTTGAGAATTTCTTTTTTTCTCTTTTTTTTTTTTTTTTTTTTTTCTTCTTCTTCTTCTTTTTTTTTTTTAATTTATTCTTTAATCATTTTTTACAGTCCAGACTTTATCTCCCTTCCGGTCCACCTTCCAGCTGTTCCACATCTCACACCTCCTCCCCCTTTCTCTAAGAGGATGTCCCCACCTCACCAGACCTCCCCACTCCCTGGGGTCCCAAGTCTCTTGAGGATTAGGTGCATCTTCTCTGACTGAGTCCAGGCCTGGCAGTCCTCTCCTGTATATGTATTGTGTTGGGGGCCTTGTATCAGCTGGTCTGTGCTGCCTGTTTGGTGGCTCAGTGTCTGAGAGATCCTGGGGGGTCCAGGTCAGTTGAGACTGCTGGTCTTCCTACAGGGTCACCCTCCTCCTCAGGGTCTTCCTCACCCCAACTTCCTTACCCCTCAACTCTATGTGGGGTTTTAAGATTCGTTCAATAACTGACTCATCCATTCCAAAGTGTGCTGTCTATATATTTGTGGGTGTGGGGACACCAATGGAGTCTGGCCAACCTACGCGGAGCCACACCATTAGAAAAAACTGGCTGTTCCTCCCCTAGAAACAAGCAACTATTCATAGTGGCTCAGCTGGGGCTGGGGCTCACAAACGTGCCCCCCCCCAGGTCTATGATGCAATCTTGACTAGCTTGACCTTGTACAGGTAGCAAGTGTGATGAGCCCCTGACTCTGCAGTCCTGCCAAGCCAGTTCTCCCTGGTTCATGACTCACAAGATCTTCCCACCACATCTTCCTTGGTTGCCTTTCCTCAGCCTTAGGAGGGGATGTGACTCTGATGGATCATCCATGGCTCAGCACTCCAGAGTTACTTATTCTGCAACTCCTAGGCTTTTAATCTTGAAGAAAATTTAAATAAATATTTACTAAAACTAGTATGAAGTCTCTCCTGACCCTGAATAGTCAAATTGATCATGGAAAAGAACAAATTAGAAAGCCTCCAGCTTCCTGATTTCAGAACTTGTATACAAAGCTGCAAGAATCAAAACAGTGTCATAGGGCTAATGGAAGAAAAACAAACAAACAAACAAGCCAGAAAAATCAGAAGTCAGTCCCTGCCCCACATAGGGGACTGCCTTCAACCACAAAGTCAAGACCATCCATCAACTGAGAAAGGCAATATTGGCAGCAAATGGTTCTTGGAAAGTGGGTATTAATATGCAAAAGAATGAAGTCGGACTCTTCCTGATCCCATATGCAGAAGGTCCTGCAGAGAGAGTCAAAGTCCTAACTGTGAGACCTAAGCATAAAATTATGAAACTCTTAGAAACCTTCATTGTATTGAATTGGGCAATCTTTTTCCCCTCTTAGATGCAACACCAAAAGTTTTGAGGTACTTTCACCATATGAGATATCTTAGTTAGGGTTTTACTGCTGTGAACAGACACCATGACCAAGGCAACTCTTATAAAGGCAAATATTTAATTTAAGCTGGCTTACAGGTTCAGAGGTTCAGTCCATTATCATCAAGGCAGGAACATAGCAGCATCAGGGCAGACATGGTGCAGGAGGAGCTGAGAGTTCTACATCTTCATCTGAAGGCTGCTAGCAGAACACTGGTTTCCAGGCAGCTAGGATGAGGGTCTTAAAGCCCACTCCCACAGTGACACACTTCCTCCAATAAGGCCACGCCTACTCCAAGAGAGCCACACCTTCTAATAGTGTCACTTCCTGAGTCGGGCATATACAAACCAAATAACATGGTATTAGAGAAACGCCCAACTTCATTCAAATTCCTAATTGTAAGACCTAATCACAAAACTATAAAACTCTTAGAAGAAAAACTTAAGAGAAGCCTTCTTGGTGATGGATCTGGCAATGTTTTTCTTGGATATCACACCAAAAGTCCAGGTACAAAAGAAAAAAAAAAAATCACTTCTCCACAGCGTATGCACACACACACACACACACACACACACACACACAACCACACATGACCAATAATCACACACACACACACACACACACACACACAACCAATAAGCACAGGAAAAGAGGCCACAATGTAACCAGTCCCTAGGAAAACGCAAGTCAAAACCACAATGAGATAGTGCTTTGACTTTCTGGGATAGCTATCGATTTGTTTTGCTTTTTAAAGTAAGGAGACTACAGGTATAGGCAAGGATTAAGAAGAAACTGGAACTGTGGTACATAACAGGAATGAACAATGATATAGCCATTTTGCTTAGTGGGTCCTCAAAAGGTAAAGACAAAAATAGCATATGATCCCACACTCCTGTGTCTGAAGATGCTGAGAGAAGGAACTCACGAAGACATGCACACACCAGCGCTCAGAGCGCAGGCATCCACATGGGCCAACAGGTGGAAACCAGTCAGGTGTCAATCAGCAGATTAATAAGCAAAACCCGATGTACACACATAACTGAAGATTATTCAGCCACAAAAAGGAATGAAATCCTGATGCATGCTACAACATGGCTGAACCCCGAAAATATGCTAAGTAAAGCAAGCCGGAGGATACAGAGAGCAAGTCCTGGCTGACCGGAATCAATCACAGGAGATCTGGAAAAGCACTCTCTGGAGATGGAGCATGGGGTGAGCATCACAAGTGGTCAGCCCAGGGGTAGAACTCGTGTTTTGGGGCTCGACAGCTATAAATGTACCTGCTACCACTTGGAATGTTTACAGTGTGTTTTGCTACAATTTAAAAACAACAACTTTTACGATAGCACGATTTTAACAAAAAGTAAATAAATATATAAGTAGAAGTGGTGTGTGCGTCATGTCATGCCTCTTGTTTAGATATCATAGCCATGGTTGTATAAATACTTTATTTCACAAATAAGCACAAGTATTTAAAAAAGATTCTATCATCTTATACATCTTTCTTTACCTAATTTAATCTACTCTTGCTTAGTGAGGTAGGGATCATCATCCTCATTTTACAGTTAAAAGGATATATCTATATCTATCTATCCCAAAATAAATAATCCTAAATATGTATTCACAACTGACAAGTTCTAGTAATTTTCTATCCCCGTGGGAGCCATTAATTTCATTCCCCAGGGAGTCCAAGAATGGTAGTCACTGCCAATAGCTTCCCAAGATACTGGGAAGAGCCAATATGGCAGCTGCCCCCAGCATGCCTCATGGCTGCATTCTCAAAATCCCAACAGATTTCACAACCAAACGCCCAGCCCAGGGCAGGAGATCGCCTGGCTCTGTTGTTGCGCCCTTCTGCTGCAGCATGGCCGAGAAGCCAGCCAAGCGTGGGTGGCCCTGAGCCACAGGAAAGGGGCTCGTTTGGGCTCCCAGAAGAGGTGCAAAGGTGCTTTGGGAAAGGAAAATCCTCATTAAAGAGTGAACAGCAACATCTACACAATACATCCGGTAAACATTTTAGAAGTGGTCCCACCCGGCTCTCTCTCTTTCTGACTTTCTCTGGCCAACATTTAACAACTGCTTGGTGCTCTCCTGCCAGCAAAAAGCAAAGAGCTCACCCCAGTTACTACCTCCCTCTATTCCCCAAAGCCAACCTCTCTTTTCAAAGCCTTTTTAAAAATTACTGCTAAGTAAGATTCAGACATAGCTCTGGGGTGATTAGGATTCATCAAATGTATTTACTGGGATGACTTCTTCTGGATTTGCTGTCGTACTTCCTCACCCTTCGCTGCTCTTACCCTGATGTCTACTCTACTCTTCCCACAAAGGACATCATTGACGTCATGATTACCCAAGGTATGGAGGTCTTGATAGGGCCCTAAAAAATTCTGAGCACTCAGAAGGCCAGGTTGGTTATATTTTCCGAGGCATATAATTTATGGGGCCCAGTGCAAAATGAAAGTGTTGTCTTAGAAAGCAGAAAGAACTTTTTGTTTGTCTCTCTGGGCAAGCCCTGCTGCTTCTAAGTTTTATGTGCAATTTACTGTTGTGATGCTCCAGGGCACCATTCACAGGCTGGTGTGTGGACTGTAGCCCCAGTGTGTCTACACCCAAACTCAGCCAAGGGCAGAAGGAGGGCACCAGGCTCGGAGTACACTGAGACCCTGTGGTGGTGAAGCCTGGGTGGCAGGAGGCGCAGGGCTCCTACTGGTACTGCCTACTGGTAGGCAGGTACCCTACTGACCTGTCTGGGGCCGCATTCGAAACACCCAAACATGGTTGTTCGGAATGTCAAGGAAGCGGAGGGAACCCTGAGTGACTCTGTTGTTGACAAGGGCACAGCCATGTCAAGGGCCAATGCCTCAGACCCTTAGGAGATTGCCAAAGCCTCCCTCAGGTCAGGTTCAGCACGGCAAAGCCTTCCTCTGGTCCAAGGATGAGTGTTTACAGACACTCCCTGCCTGTAAACTATAGACTTTGGGTAACCACAAGTGTTTAAGAACAAATAACCAGTGTTTGTAAAAACAAAACAAACACCTAGCAACTGCAGGTTCCTCCTCCCTGATGTTTACAGCCTGACACTGCTTACCTGTGGACATCTCCTGAGACCAGCTAGCCTCTCCTTCCTGCTGCGCATAGTAAACACACTGAGGTCCTGGGCTGCTGTGGTAGTTGGTGCCACTCCTACAAGAGTGTGCAGAGTCCACCTGAGTCCAGCTAGTCTATGTGTGTGTCTGCCATCTCTCCATTTCCTTCCCGCCCTTGTCAGGTTTCCAGACCCAAGGCACATGGGACATGGCAAGCAATCATACAGCATTAAATTCTAAACACAGTGGCTGGTGAAGTAACTCGGGCTAATGTCTACAAGGATATTGGGTCCTCCTCCCCCAGCTGAACAGAAAACTAGCTAAGCACCCCCTTCTCAGGCTGGATGGGTCGAAAGGTGGGGAGGAAATGAGGGAGGAGAAGCCATGATCAGAATATGGTGTATACAAATATTTTATTTCCAGTTTTTTAAAAAATTATTTTCTTTCTCGGCATGACACCCCAGGTAGCCATGCTGCTGCTGTACCCAGGACGGTGACTTCTCTGTGTTCCTTATAACTCTAATATCTGCTTGAAACAAGAATCGACAAAATAATCCCTTTCACTGTAGTCCTGCAACAAGCCTACACATGTGCATGTATGTGTGTATGCACATGTGTACATGTGTGTGTGCTGTATGTGTGCATGTGCACATAAACAGGTATTCTCGTTTTATAACTGACTAGGGAAAGTGAGATGCATTGCATGAAGCGTGGAGTAAGAGCTGACACCGCACGTCCTGCCCGAGGTCCAGGACTTTCTTCCTGCCCTGTGCTTCCCCGGTGTAGGGCAAAGTGGGAGAATGGGTACAGCAGCCGCCTGTCTACAGGAGCACAGGTTTAGCTACTGGGGGGAATGATTTCTAACATATTTCTGCAACTTGCAGTCAAGGTTTTTAATTCAACTGATTTTTGTATATGCAGGAATTTAAAGGCCAGATGCCAGCATGTAATCTAAAAACAGAAAGTGATGGAAACTTTTTTTTTTTTTAACAGTAATTTCATCTAATGACACTTCAATGCACCATTAATCCAAGGACTCCAGAGTCACAGGAGAGACTAAGCTCTCTAGTATGACAGCTCCAGTATGGTGGCTGATTTCCTGACACTGTAGGAAAACCTATCAAAAAAAAAAAAAAAATAGTAGAAACACTTGAGCCAGGAAGGTTATTGGCCAGGAGACATCAAAATCAGGGGAGGGAGCAACTATATTCTTCTGCACCTCTGGGGGGGGCGGGAGGGGAGGGCAGGCCAGAGGACAGCCAAGAATGTCATTCCTCAGGTGCTATTTGACTTGTTTGTGAGACAGGGTCTCTCACTCACTGGCCTGAAGTTTGCCAAGTAGACAGGGATGGCTAGCCTGCAGCCCCAAATCTACCTGTCTTTCTCCCCAGGGCTGGGATTACAAATCTCCACACCATGATTTTTTTTTTTTTTTAATGATGGTTCTAGGGGTCAAATTCAATTCCTTGGGTTTAACAGGAAGAGGGCTTATGGCTGAGCCACCTCTTCAGCCCACTCAGGACACACGCTCTGCATGGTCGACCTTTCCAGATGGTGAAATGTTGCTTAGCTGACCTCGGGTAAACACAGAGAGCTGTATTTTGAGAAGTAGAACTCTCTATGCATTCCAACTCGACAGCCCATCCAAATCGATCACCTAACAGCAAAAATCGATCACCTAACAGCAAAAATATTTTTTCATTTAACTAATAATGTGTTTGCTGCAAGCACTGGCCATGTCGCCCCTCCCTCACTCCAGCTGACCACCCAGAACATCATAACCAAGTGAAAGGTAGCCCGTGCACATCTCAGATCTGAACGCACAATTGCTCAGCTTGCCAGAGCACATCTGCTAATGTGCAGCTCACAGGCCATCAGCCCTGCTCCTTTGTCCTGTCTCTAGGTAGCAAAGCTGGAACATAAACTGACAGCACTGCCCGTCATGAAGTCTCTGGGCTTACGATTTCTAAATGTCAGTTTGAACTTCTGACTGGCTCCTTAGAGCACTTCTGTTTGTTTCTACATGAGGTGGTATGTCGGCTCTGCATGCATAAAAGCAGTTAATCAGCAATTTACACTTCAAGGAAGAGAGGGCTGGTGTGCTCACGCAAGAGGGGTGGCTGGTGTGCTCACACAAGAGAAGGGGCTGGTGTGCTCACACAAGGGGGGTGGCTGGTGTGCTCACACAAGAGAAGGGGCTGGTATGCTCACGCAAGAGGGGTGGCTGGTGTACTCACACAAGAGAAGGGGCTGGTGTGCTCACACAAGGGGGGGGGCTGGCCTGGTAAACATGGTCACACAAGAGCGGTAGCTGGCATGCTAACCACTGCCCTACAATGAGCCTCCAGTTAGAACAGTCCTGTCCGGAGCCAGTAGCACCCTCATATGAGGCAGAATTCACTCTCTCCTCCAAGGATGAAATGCCTCCTGCTCAGAAGCTTATTATTAGGAAGTAACTGTTTGTACTGGGCCTGGAGTTCCCATGGTCGACAGACAGTGGGGGCCGCTCACCCTGGGCATATAAACTTCAGCCAGTTCCCAGGGCGGGTCCCACACTCGACTCTTTATTACCAGTTCACTTCTCTGTATTACCCAGGGTCCTTCACAGGGTCTGGTATTATACACACCAATAATAACTCTAATATGCAGATTGTTTCATTAACAACACTGCTGAAGCGTAGTTTGGCACAATTTTACCAACAGATAGGCTTGTGTCTGGCGTCTGAATTCTAGAATATGGGTTACGATGAGGACTAAAATTTAATATCAAACGGCTTGTGAGAATTAGACTAGCTTTTCCTCCAATAGCCATCTGGACACCATGCCAGACTTTTCCTGAACCAGAGCGCTCTTCACTGGTAGCCACAAACCTTGCCCACTTCATGCCAGCCTTTGCCTGGGACAGCCTCTTGAACCAGGCTGTAAACTGACCTAGCAAACTGACATAGTGGCAGATCAAAGAGAACTGACACCAACTGCCCAGCTAGACACAGCAGCCAGCTAGAATCCAAGGGTCTGCTTCTGTTCACACGAGACACATTTACTGGAGTCAGGAAATAAGTGCTTCTCATGGCTGGACAGGCGGCTCAGCGGTTATGAGACGGACAGACAAGTCAGTGGTTAGAGTGCTGCCTGCCCTTACAGAGGACTTGAGTTCAGTTCCCGGCACCCACATGGTGAACGACAACCATCTGTAACTAGAGCACCAGTGAACCTTTAACAAACTTTAAAGGAAAGGAGAAAGGACAGCCTCTGTGTATGTTTCAGCATTGCTTCTAGGGTCTCAGAAAAATGACTTTGGGGAAAACAGAAATCCTTTCTAGGTCCACTGACAGTCTCAATTAAAAGTAGTGAGTCTAAGGGCCAGTGACAGACAGACAGACAGACAACCATGCTCCTAGCAAGGCCAAGCACGACCTGCTGCCATCAGGCATGGAGGAAGAAGCTGCTCACAGAGCACAGCAAGCCATTCCACTGGCATCACCATGAGGCACCTCAGCTGCAATTGGTCTAGGGATGAGGACAGCAGACTCCAGACCAGCATGCAGGAGTGCATCAGCCTCACACGAGCAGTGTCCAGGGCTGACCGCCATAAAGCATCCTGGCCTTCCATCTGCACACACAGAAGAGAAAATCTGGGCCCCCAAACCATCTCGCCAGGATGACATGTAGCCAACACAGCTATCCTGTTACTGCCTCTAAATGCATCACCAACTCCCTCCCCGTCCCCCCTTCCCACCCTTCCCTCCCCTCCCCGGGTCCTTTACTGCCATCAACAACTTCAGGAAGCCAGTATCTCTAATAAGACATATATTAAGGTGCCACTTGCTCTTAAAAGTTATTTTCCTTCATTTGGTTTTCTTGTTTAACAGTCTCAAAGCCAAGTATAAGGGCACCCTTCTCACCGTGCATGCGTGTGTGTGTGTGTGTGTGTGTGTCTGTCTGTCTGTCTGTCTGTCTGTCTGTCTGTCTGGAGAGATGGCTCAGTGTTTAAGAGCACTGGTTGCTTTTGCAAAAGACCAGGTTCAATTCCTGTAACCCCAGCTCCAGTGAATCTTCAGGAGTCCAAGGATAGCTGTACACACATGTGCATACACGCAAAGACATACTCATCATCAATAAAAAGGAACCCTTCAAAAAAAGCAACAAATTGACTGTACCTTCATTTCAACACCTTTACTACAACCAGAACTCTAGTGTGACCTACTTGACCATCTGACATCAGAATGAGCCCAGTAATGGCTCCTGCCTATAATTCCAGCCCTGGGGTGGGGTTGGGGGAGTGGGAGGATGGACTGGTGGACTGTGGGCTGAAGGTAAGCCTGGAGTACACACACACACACACACACACACACACACACACACAAACCCTGTGTAGGGAGGGAGGGAGGGAGGGAGGGAATGGAGGTAGGTAATAAAGCCACGAAGTGATAGACAGGCATGAAATGTGTCGCTGCTAAAAGCTTAGCAGCCAGGAAATGAGAACATGAACCTGCAAGCACAGAAGCAAAACTCTGGAAAAAGAAAAAAAAAAGAAACCCACCCAGTTGATTTCACTGAGGCTGCCACAAGCAAACAGAAGCCATCTAGGGAGTCTCTGGTGATTTTTTTCATTAGTGCTAACGGCCTCAGCATCTCTGCCCAGGGGCTGTTTCTGCAAATGCTTCAAGAACACAACTCCTGTTCTCTGTGGTGAAGCCCATTCATTCATGGGTACCTACAAACATAAAAACATACATACATACACACACACTACATACACACTACATACATACATACATACTACATACACACACATACACACATTCATACATACAGAGACACACACTCACACATACACAGACACACACACAGAAAGAATGAGACCTATGTGCAGTTAACACACATGCACATGCACAGTCCTTTGTGTACCTCTTCACATCGCTTCTCTTTTCTACTCTGAATTTGTCAACGTTATTAGAAAATATTGCCAAGTCTTATTGAGTAGTACAATACACAACCAGAACCAAAATTAGATCCCTTGCACATGCCTAATTAAATCTATTTTTATCAGTATTGGGAATGAAAAAAATTATGGCTGAAAAGCCGTGGCAGGGCATGCCACTCACCACGAGGCCTACAGCAGCGAGAGGGCTTTGAAATGTATAATGGGCACTTTTGAATAGAGACTGTGGGAGCCAAGGGACCAGTGTGGGCTTTGATATGCTGATAGCCGCCGCCACAGGTGTGGTCAACCGAGAGCCAGCTTTCCCCTCTGCCAGAGGCAAGGGAAATGACTCCCATTTTACACGTTCCTGAGGAATGCTGACTTTTATCTCACTGCCAGAAATCCTTCTATAGCCCAGCTTATTTCTGGATACATGGACTTTCTGAGTCCTAATGCACAGTGACAACTGTCCGTTCTGTGTGTTGAAATGCTACTCTCAACACACCTTCCTCAAGTACTGGATCTGTTTCCCCATGCCGTTTACTAATAGCACGTAACTATCCAAAGAAACAGTCAAATGTCAGCCAAGAGTCCTGGCAACACGCAAAGATCCTGTACACATATCAAGATCCTGTGAACACCTAAAGATCCTATAAACAAGTCAAGATGCTGTAAACACATCAAGATCCTGTACACATGTAAAGATCCTGTAAACAGGCCAAGACCCTGTGAGGTACTCTGAGCCAAGGTAGCCGACAGGCCCCACGCTGTGCTCATGGGAGCATGCAAATCTAAACAAAGTGCATTTCCTATCAACAGCTTTTAAAATGTCTCCTTGCACGTCCTCTCTTCTTTCCACAACCTCTCGCTTAGCATTTCCCTACTTTGACAGTTCTAGCCGATGGATGTAAACATGAATTAATTCTGGTCTTTGTAGATAACAGCAGTTAGGAAAGACAGATGTGCAAAAAAAAAATCACAACCAAAGTAACAAACACTCAACAGATCTCTGCAGTGTGGTGGTAGCTCCAAAAGGGATCGGTTTACCCAGGCAAAAGCAAGCTGCTTGGATTTAACAGAGGAGGATGCCCCCCCCCCCCCCGAGAAAGGCCACGTGGAGAACCACAAAGGCTGAAATCTACCCCCACACACCAGGTAGGTTTCTATCTGTAAATCACAAGATGTTAGTTCCAACACAGAGGAGGGCAAGGAATGATTGTTCCAGAGGCTAGAACCGATCCAAGATAGGTACTCTGTCCCTGGACCTGCAAAACTCCAATCTCTGAGGGACTGAAATTCTAGTCAGTCAACCAGTCTCTGCTGACTTGCTGCTCTTCACACCCACCCACCCACCATTTGTTTTTGTTTTACTGTAATGTTACAACACTACAAAGAATGTTTTTGTGCTGTTGTGGAAACATGAAGCTACAATATTTCTGTGAAGTCACAGTGGAGTCGAGAGCACACACTGTGGTGTGTGACTCCTTTGTCTAGTAGGACAAGTGTTTAAACCAACAGAGCAGTGGGCGGTGCTGACAGGATATGCAAAGACATTTAAAAGAGCAAGAAGACTTACTTGAAAAGATTGAACAGCATGTATTCTGAGACTATTCAAAATACACGAATAAAGTAAATACCCTTTGTCTTAGTCAGGGTTTCTATACCTGCACAAACATTATGACCAAGAAGCAAGTTGGGGAGCAAAGGGTTTATTCAGCTTACACTTCCACATTGCTGTTCATCACTAAAGGAAGTCAGGACTGGAACTCAAGCAGGTCAGGAAGCAGGAACTGATGCAGAGGCCATGGAGGGGTGTTTCTTACTAGCTTGCTTCCCCTGGCTTGCTCAGCCTGCTTTCTTATAGAACCCAAGACTACCAGCCCAGGGATGGCACCGCCCACAAGGGGCCCTCCCCCCCTTGATCACTAATTGAGAAAATGCCTTACAGCTGGATCTCATGGAGATATTTCCTCAACTGAAGCTCCTTTCTCTGTGATAACTCCAGCTTGTGCCAAGTAGACACAGACCCAGCCAGGACACCCTTCAACATGTCAGTATGATTCCAAGAAGTTCTGGAAAGACATCTGTAGTCTAGAATAAGCCCTACCTTACTGAGGTCACTTTCCTACCTTATGGTGTTAACTTGTAAAGAGAACTCAGTGGCTCCACAGTGGACCTGCCAATGCCCCGCTAGTGACTTAATTTCCATCCCTTTGCACCTGTCTCCTTTTGCTTGTTAGCACTCAGGATCAAGCAGTGCAATAAACAAACATCTTGTAGCAAGAGCTGAGAGCACCTTGCAGGCAATGGTCTGGAGAGAACCACTGATGTTTCCAGAGACAATAAACAAACTCTTCCATGCTTCCTTACAGGATCTGGGTGCTTGAACAGAAAGGCTACATCTTTAGGACTCACAAATACATTAAGAGTTATTGCAGGGCCGAGAGTGAGTGTGTGTGCCCAGTGTGAGTGTGAGTGTGAGTGTGTGTGTGTGCATGCATGCCCAGTGTGTGTGCCCAGTGTGTGTGTGTGTGTGTGTGTGTGTGTGTGTGTGTGTGTGTGTTCCTCACACAGAATTCATGCTCAGGGATGAAGATTCTTGTGGCTTACCAATAAAGGCAAGGCAGTCAGCAGATGGGGACCCAAGTCATATCAGATACATGGATTACAGAAACTAACAGAGAAAGATCATCCTGTGTGTGATCAGTTGTAACAAGTCCGATAATTACATTAGTAATGAATCGTTCAGAAGAAAACACTGAGTGCTTATGCAGAAAGACTCCTTTCTCACAGTTCACGCACTTCAGAGAATGGGTCATGTTTTAAAAATGAGCTATGGAGGTCTTCAAAGATTCATGCTTAATTTAAAATATCTTTCATCAGCTTTAAAGGAAATGTCAACACCACCAGCGCATCTCCTTTTCTTGAATAAAATGAGGATTTACAGAAGGAAACAAATCTCTGGAGCTAGGCTCGGCTTTTAGCAATTATATACAACTCTCTCTCCTGAAGGGATTCGAAAGGCAGGATGGAAATCATTATCTGCGAAGTGCTTGCAGAATAAATCCTCACGCACAAGAATAGAAGGATTCATGTATATTCAGGGGTGTACTTCATTCTGTTTGGAAGTTGAATTTACTGTTCACTGACAGCTGTCCTTTCTGTGGTGACCATGCTAAGTGCTAAGTGCCAACCACACTCCGACATATCAGCTTTCTTAATGGACTGATAACCCAGCCCTCCTCTGCTGCTCAGTTCACTGGGAGGGAGGTGCTCCCTGACTCGCTGATACCCGGCTTGCTGATGCCCAGTTGTTCTCTCCTACCTCAGTTCCTACCATAAGACCCCTAAGGAGGAGCTTTGTGCCGGGTGTCTCCATCTCCAGATAAGGAGGTGGCACCAGCCCCTGCAGTTATGCTGTCTCCAGAGAGCTCACCATTCTGTCAACTTCCTGATTCTGCTCAGACCTCTACAAACCGATCTCTCATTAGAGTCTCTGCAGCTGAAGACTGACTTTCTGTAATAATGCATTTCTTTAAAGCAAGATGCACCCATCATGAGAGATAATGAACACTTTACATACATGCAATTCTGTATCTTGCCCAGTCTTACACAGCCCACCTCTTTGAACTCTCACTGTGATACAATGACTGAGTACATATCCATTTTCACAAATCACTGTATTTATTTTTATGTGTACGTTTTTATCTGAGGTATTATGTACCTGCTAATGTCCATTACGAATGTGGACACCAGAGGTCAATGCTGGGTATCTTTGTTCAATGAGCCTCATCTTATCTGTAAATATTATTTGTACCCTGTGTAAATGACTATTTTGCCTGCATGTATGCTTCTGTATCATGTGTATTCCTAGTGTCCACTGAGGTAGGAGGAGGGCATTAGATGCCCTGGAAATGGAGTTACAGATAGGTGTGAGTCCCCACATGGGTGCTGGGAATCGAACTAGGACCTTCTGCAATCTGCAAGAGCAGCCAGTGTTCTTGACAGCTGAGCCATCTCTCCATCCCAGCCAATTTATTTTATAAGACAAGGTTTCTTGCCGAATGTGGCGCTCACAGGTGGGGCAGGCTGGCTGTGCAGTGACTCTCAGGAATCCCCCAGGCTCTACCCACTTTCCCTCTCACAGGTATGCACCTTACCCACCCAGTGTCTCGCCTGACTGTCACTATGCATAACCTCAGACTTACAAAGGCTTGCCTGAAGAAAGTGAAGGGCTTATCTCAGAAACTCAGTGATTAAGTTAGTAGAAAACATGTGAATGTCACATTCTGAGATACTAAGTCCAAGGCTCATTCATAGTACAGAATGACTGACCTAACACACGAGCAAGAGAGGATCCATCATCGCCTTCCCACCCAGCACCCTCGTCTCTTCTTTACCAAAACCAAGCCCATCACAAGGCTAGACCCACAGTTGCTAACTGTACTTCAATCAAAACCAGTAAACGTAAACAGTACGCAGTGTTACAAGTGGAACTCGCTCTACTCTGACCTGAGGAAAATCAGAGGGAGGAAACTGCTGCCACCCGGCAGTGTATTCCAGAGTGAATAAAACGATACTTTGTTTAAACAATTCCTCATCTCCATTAGCTGGGTAATTGAGGGGTTATTAGTATGCACTGATTGATCTTCAGATTAAACCCAGAAGATAGAAAGCACCACTCAGTGGAAAAAGAAATTCATATGTTGATGGGGAATTGATACGAACAAGAATTTGAACAAAACAGGTGATTTGTGAAATATTCCTTATCTGAAGGATAAAAACATAAAGTCATAGACAAAGGGGGCTTGGAAAGCTAAATTCTCTTATTTTATAGATGAAGAACTTAATGGCTGTGTTTAATAACCAGTTCAAAGAGCTGGCTGGTCTGAACCTTAGCAAGCTTAAATCTTTAGCCACGGAGAAGTACTGCTCCTTTAAGGGCCATAATTAAATCAGGAGGGCGACTTTAAGACTAATGGATTCTGAATTATCACCCAAGCGTCCTGTAATGGTCAAGCCAGCCTGGGGGATCCTGTGTTTGAGGGAACCACGATCATCTCCATGAAGGTGAATGGAAGCGCAGACAACTGCCCAACTCCTCAGTGTTGTTCCTCAGAGAGCCAGGAGAGCCGCGCCTACAGGGAGAGCGGCACCTACAGACTCAGATGGGATTGCATGGCTGACACTGTTAACAGTTGTCTCTGGTTCATGTTCGTCTATGGTCATGGTTCGTCCATGCTTTGGTCCCAAATGAGTCAGCAAATATTCAAAGTAACAACTCATCCACGTAATACTGTATGTGGGTAGAGTTTGTGTGAGAGAGACTGAGGGGCGTGGTCCTTCGGTTTGCATCTTCCTCTTACCACTAGGCTTTTATCTTCTCTCAAGCGCAATGTGTGCAACAAGGACCTACCTTTCTTCTGCTGTCCCACATGCACAGCGCAGCACAAAAACTCAGCAAACATGGGACGGATGCTCAAGTCACATCCTGGAGCTCTTACAACTGTCAACAAGAAACCTCTTTCTTTATAGATCTCGGATACTATAGAGACAGAAAGCTAACTAATCAGGTCATGGGGGGGAGGGGGGATCAAGGGGGAGGGTGCGTTAAAAACAGAGAAAGGAAAGGAAGACAGAATCATGAACAACAAAAGCAGAAGGGAGAGGTCCAGAGAGCAGAGGGCTGGGAGACAGAGCAGCCATGGACCTCCACCCTGGGAAGCAGGAACCACCTCTGCCTGGCTCCAGACCTGGCACAGCCAGAAACCACAGCCAAGGAACCTGGGTCCCTTTCAAACTTGAGAGGCAACAAAAGCACCCCTAACTGGAGGCCTTTTGGTGACAGCAAGGGTGCGGGCCTGTCACTAGAGACAAGGAAGCTTGTTTGATAGGGAGCTGTGAAGCCACCAACTACAGCTGAGGAAACAAATAACACTAGCAATGAACCAGCCTAAGGTCTCTCAGGGACCTGAACAAAACCTGAGCCGACAGCGAAGGTGTGCTTCTCTTCCCCCTGGTCCTAACAAACAAAAGAAAAAGACCATCAAGATAGGACCCTTAAAAGAACACAACTGCTCTAATGCCAAGAAAGTCAAAGAAGGTATAACTTATCAGTTAACTCAAATAAATCCTGACAATTCCCAGCTTAAATCTGAGGAGAAGACTGCTTGCTACAAGGATACTCTGATTAGATAAAGGCTGGATACTTGTTTTGTTTTGCTTTGTTATGTTTTTTAAAAAACAAATATAGACAATGGCTTGAAAAAACAGCCATTTTTTCCCTAGAGAAACAACTGAGAATGCCCTTCCCTGTAAGCCCTGCCTCTCTTTGTTTTAAATTCCATATAAATTATTCTGAGCATATTGCTTTGATCGGATTTAGCTGTAAGTAATTATATTTAGTCAGACATTTGATCTATAAATAGAATCTACTAAAAGAATTATTACAACTTCCATGAAATTGGCATGCAGCAGCTCCATTTGATGTAATTCTAGGAAGGCTTTAGCCTGAGAAGAAGATAATACTCGTGGTGGCCACCAAAAAGATAGATATCTGCTCTGAAAATTAAAATCTAAGAACACAGTTACAGGATTAGTCTGCACACAGAGAGTTGCCCTTGTAAGACTGTCTTTAGCAAATCTGGATTTGTTATTTAATAATCATACTCTCAACCTGAAGAAGTAAACTGTTGAATGAAAGCCGTGTTTTTCTTTTCCTAGGTATGGTCCATTTCTTACACAATGTGCAGACCCTGAGTGTTGGTCAACAAATGAAGTAAAAGGCAGCAAGGCAGCCCACATCCAGGCCCTGGAAGGAGACAGAATCCATTGTGGGTGAGCAATCTGCAGTGAAGTGTCTCAGAAAGAAGCAACATGGACGATGCCAAGGACAATTTTATACTTAGGAGAAAGGAGGAAGGTCTGTTTCCAGACTAGTGTCTAGCTCCTGAGCTCAACTCAGCTTCCAGAGTAGCTCTGGGGCATACACCATCACACCCAAGCTCTTACACTGTTCTCTGTGCTGGGTCCTTTACTGGCTCCCTAGTCCTAAGGTCACTGCTTACTGTCCTTGAGTCTGTTTTCTCATTATAAAACAGAGACAGAGACTTGGACTTCAAGTTAAAAAAAAAAAATGTGTGTAAATAGATTCTGGTAACAATGTAGAGATACACACACACATTGATTATTAAAGTATATATATTCAAAGACTCAGCCACAGGCTGGTGAAGTGGTTCAGCAGCTGGTGAAGAGCGCCCAAGTTAAATTCCCAGCATGCACATGTCAGTCCCAAGCATCTAGATCTTCAGTCCCAAGAGATGAGATGCCCCCTTCTTACACGACACCAGGCATGCACATGGCACACAAACATACATGCATGAAAAACAATCATAGACATAAAATAAATAAATAAGTATAGAAGAGGAGGAAGAAGAGGAGAGGGAGGAGGAGAAAAAAGAGGAAGAGGAGGAAGAGGAGGAAGAGGTAGAGGAGGAAGAAGAGGAAGAGGAGGAGGAGGAAGAGGAGGAAGGCAGCGGTGGGCATAGTGATGAGCACCTTTAATTGCAGCACTCATACAACAGAGGCAGGAGGATTTCTGTGAGTTCAAGGCCAGCCTGGTCTATATAAAAAGTACAATCTATATAGGTCTCAGAAAGGGAGTTAGGGGAAGACAAGGTCACAAACATGCAAGTGCTGCCTGGGAGGTCAGGAGTTAGAGGTCGTCATCCCAGTTTCGGATCTCTGGGGTGAACTCTGCTGCTGTTTATGAAGGCCCGCCCCTCCATGTGACAGGCACTGTGTCCATCGGCTTATGTCTCCCAAATGCCTGCCTTGTGGGGCTGCCTAATCCACAAAGTGACAACTAGGCAGATGAAGACAGACTTCACTCCAGGGCTGAGAGCCACAGTTAAAGGATTCAGACTTAGAACAATCTTACTGCCCATTATTTAGATATTTAGAGCACTTGGAATGATGTTGTAACCCTGCTAAAAATAAGCAAACATGGGAAGGGGATGGGGGTGGGGTGGGGATCACCCCTAGAAACAGCTCTTGCTTTTGTACCATGGGGAGACGGAATCAGAACAAAGGCACTGGCTCCCTTCACACCCCTCGTCACATGACCACAGCAGCTAACTGGCACCTTGCATTCCATATGTTACAGGAATGGAACTGATGCCATCTTTCTTGGTCTTTACAAAAACCCATTGTCCTGCCTTTGTTCCCACACAAGTAAGTCAGAATTCGGGGAGACTGAATTACTTTTTTAAAAAAGTAATTTCAACTTTGGCCAAAATGGAGTGAGAAAAAAGATTTACCTAATGACTTAAAACAACAAAACGTCCTAGGGGAAAACATCTACAACTGAGCATTTTCAGACCCTAGGTAATGAGGTCACAGCCCCTGTGATGTAGAGTGTAAAAGCTAAGCCCACACCTGCCCAGCTCTAAGAAGATGAGAACCTGAAAGACCAGGAGGCAGGCTGACAAGGTGGGGCCAAGTGTAACCTTCACAGCAGGATCCTGGAGAGGAAGATGGCGGCACCTCCAGAAGAGACTCCTACTGTCACCCTGAACCTTCAGCGGAAAAACAGTAGCACACCCATCTCCCTGCAGCAGGGAAAGAGCCCCAGAGCAAGCAAGCGGAATGCTCTCGGGCTAACACGGGTTACAAGGATATGAGCAGTGAACCCCAGACAACTCGTAACCCACAGAGCTCACAAGCCACCAAGGAAAAGCCCAGAAGGGACCAGTTGGCCTAGCTGTCACTGCCTCAGTACTGAGCAAAAATCAACCTGCATTCAGGGAGGCTCTTGTCTCACTCTGACAGACGTTTGGAAGCAAGATGCAGATAAAGCAAACCATCTCCACGTAACTTAACGACAACAAAGTCTAAAGGTGCTTCTTAAATACAAGAACATGGAGAAAGTCAAACATTGTCTGGTCTACCAATGAGCAAACAACACAGCGCATATAAACCAAGGGGAAGCAAATGGAGCAGCAGAGGATGGCACAAAGATAACATTTAAAGAGAGGTTACAGTCAGACCTCCAAGCAGAGGGGAGCTTGAGAGGAAGAGGAGATTGGGAGGTACCTTTTACAGGCACAAATCAAGGGTCTAGAGACAAAACCCACAATGCCCCCCCCCCCCAATAGAGGGGAACAGAGCCCTGGACCAACTGAAAACTCCAAACTGAAGGTTAGTAAATCTGGAGACACACTGACAGAAGCAGTTGAAAGTGAAAAACACTTTCAACAGAAAATCAGAGTGGTAGTGAGCTGGAACAGACCTGAATCTGAGAGAGGAATAACTTCCAGCAGACCTGAAGACCTGCAGTTGAGCCTTAAGGAGAAAAGAGCAGGAAAGTACACATGAAAAAGAATTGGTGAACAGGTAGTGCCCAAGTCACACTTCATGATGGCTACTTTAAGTGTGTGAATGACATGTGAGGGCAGGCGCACATGTGCCAGGATAGAGAACATTTGGATGACCTAGGGTGCTGGTCCCTGGCATCTGCCTTTAGTGTTCATTTATTCTGTGTGTGTATGTGTGCATGTACGCACAAGACATGGCAGGCATGAAAGAACTCCGCACAGAAGACCTTTGCTACGAGAAGTATTAAAGTCTGGCACGGGAAAGACTAGGCGCACTGCCATCAGGAGATGCAACCATGACATGGAAGGCTACCAGGGCCTTGCTGAAACAGAGATGCAGCCATGATACGGAACTCCCGGGCCTTCCTTTAGCATTGATGTGGCCCTGAGTGGTAGAGTCACAGAATCTGCATTAACTGGATGTCAACTGCACTTCCCCTATTCATAAATGCAAGCACTGAAGCTAGGTGGGTCTGGGTATCAAGACTCTGCTGTATTTTTTTTTTTTTTAAGCTTTTCTACAATCTGATATTTTTAGGTAAAAAGGCTCCACTATCAATACAGGTAAATAAACTCCAAGATGAACACAGTTTAGATGTCACTCATGGGAGAGGAACAATTCCATCTTGTTTTATTTAAACAATAGTATACAGAAATAATAAGTCCAGGCCACACCTTTGTAAGGGCCTACATAAAACAAAATAAAAAACAATCCCTCCTCTTCCAAAGTTGTGGCGTGTGTGCCAGTAATAAATCTCCCTCAGATCCAACCACACAAGAGTGCCAAACATGGATGCTGTGTGTCTCTGGATGCTGGTACAAAACCATCTCTGCAAAGCAGGCTCCTCCCCTGGTGCCTTCCACCATCCCTGCCCACAGGACAGCAGCATTTGATTCTCAACTTTGCACACGTCGACGGAGACTGTGGTTTTATGGAACAAGCAGCATGCACAAGCCTGAACAGGGGTCTCTGGAGATACCCTACCCACTAAGCTACCCTGCTGACCCTCTTCTCCGACATAAGAAGGCACCATCATGCCGTCTTTACAGCTGAGCACGCTACTCCTGGCTCTTCCAGTTGACCGGTGAGAAGGGTCATGTTCTAGACCCTCACCTGGGAAGTATGTCTCCTTCCTGGTTGACTTAGCCAACTGCAAACCCGGACAGGATGAAACAGTATTTGTCTTGGTCTTGGGCATATACTTGTACTGGACTTATAGCTGTGGGGAAGGGGATGGTGGGTAAGAAGACTGAACTTGAAAACAAACCAGTCAAGTTTCTCATGGGGATACCATCAGATTCTCAAAATGAGTAGAAGGAGACCCAGTGTGATAGGCTCGATCTGAGTAGTTCGTGGTAGATGTGGCAAGGTCTGCCTAAGAGTGCAATCATGGCATGCGTGTTATGGAGCCGACCAAATGCTCTCCAACTGGATCGAAGGCCTAATCAACAGAAAGCACGCGCCTGGTAGTATAGATCTAGCCAAGAGCATATGGCGAGGGAGCTCACAGGTCCCAGGGGAGAATTTACTACTGATATTCTGCTAAACGAATGTGGTATCCACTCACCCTCTAAACTGCCCTGTGTGTGTGTCTGCACAGACAAGTATAGCTCTCAGACCTCATCAGACAAGTTTCTTAGTGCTGTGGATGGTGGTTAACACACACACTGATCAGAGAGCAGAGAATCAGTACCTGAAGATTGCTTAGCCATAAATGGGATGTCTTTGCTATGCCCCCTCCCAGGCTCAGGGGTCACTGTGGGGGGAGGGGGGGCGAGAAAGACTTTAATGAGCCTGAGGTAAGGGAGGAACAGAGATGACAGCATCTTCTGGGAATGATAGAATGGCCTCACACAAGAGCTCATGGCACTGTGGTTGCCTGCACAAGACCCGCACATGACTGAACTAGTCAGCATTTGTCTCAGTTAGGGTTTTACTGCTGTGAACAGACACCATGACCAAGGCAACTCTTAAAAGGACATTTAATTGAGACTGGCTTACAGGTTCAGAGGCTCAGTCCATTATCATCAAGGTGGGAACATGGCAGCATCCAGGCAGGCATGGTGCAGGAGGAACTGAGAGTTCTACATCTTCATCTGAAAGCTGCTAGTGGAAGACTGGCTTCCAGGCAGCCAGGATGAGGGTCTCAAAGCCCACACCCACAGTGACATACATACTCCAACAAGGCCACACCTCCTCCAACAAGGCCACAACTCCTCCAACAGAGCCACACCTCCTCCAACAAGGCCACACCTCCTCCAACAAGGCCACACCTCCTCCAACAAGGCCACACCTCCT
>JADRCH010000178.1:2247727-2286874 GCA_019843965.1 Rhynchomys soricoides
AGGAGGAGGAGGAGGAGGAGGAGGAGGAGGAGGAGGAGGAGGAGGAGAAATAATTCAGTTCCCGGTCTAGATCATCTTGCTGGCCCTCTGTATCTTACGAGTCCTTCACAGCCCACTGCCCTTGATAAGGTCCTGCAAAGGGTGACAGAGCCCAGTGCTTGACAGGCAGAAGAGTGAACTCAGTGTGTTGAGAACTGGTATAGATAAGAGGCAGGAGGAGCAACACCCCCAAAGCTGCTGCTCCAACAAGAGCCTGTATAGAGCCCCAATCTGCCTGCATTGTGTTACAGTTGGGGTGCAGGTGAGCAGGCAAGGCTGGAAGGTGGTAATGCAGGGGCCAAGCATGTGCTCCAGGACTGCGACTGCTGAATGGCTGCTCGTTTGTTATCACTATTTTGATTCTCCCCCCCCCCATCAGTTGTAGCATCAAAATTTTATACTACAAAATACACCACAAACATAAGAAGCTAGGAACATAGATCCAATGGCAGAGCTATGTAGAAACAGTTCTCTGGTCCCCTTCCTCCCTCAGGGTAATTGTGACTAACAAATTCAGCATCTCAGTGCATACCACAGGAAATGCACTCTGCAAATGACCCTTTTGTGGTGCACAGTGCTGTCAGTCCAGGATTCCCAAGAACATCCCATGTACTGAAAAGCTTCATAATGACCCCAGAATCCCAGTCACCCCCAGAGTTTGTAGATTAGGCCTGGACATACTAAAGGCATGCAGACAAGCCTGGCGGTCCCTCACAGCATAGCACAGGCACCGCTTCAAGATGACACAAGCTGCCCCAAGACTAAGTACAAATCCGTTAGGGATGGAATGAACGCAGCCCTGGAGGGCTGCCAGGCAGAGGAGCAGGTGAGTTCCTGACACCGGCCTTCTGTGAGCTGTGGAGCCAGAACGGAAGGAGTGCTCCCAGTTGAACTCAGGAGAGATGGAGGAGGAGAAAGGACAGAGACGGGGTGAATATGGACAAAGGGAAAGAAAGCACGGCAACAGAGACACAGGACTGTGCGCCTGGGTATGGTGGGAAGGGGAGAATCCGCTGGGCTTCACGCAGCTTTGTCTCCAAGCCTCTCACAAGGACACACTGACTGGCTGAAAGGTAGTCCCCAGGAAAAGGGTTACTTATCCCCAACCATTAGGACCTCTAAATACAAGCCAAGTATACCTGGGGCTCCACCAATGGCTGGATTTACTGATCCTAACAGAATTTCTAAACTTCTAAATTGGCAAGGCAATTTTGACTATTCCTCTTTTCACTGTTGGCCCTGACTGTGGGATCACCTCCAGTGAGGCCATTTCCAGTCACCTGAGGGCTGACAGTCTTCAGTCTCTAATGCGTTATTAACCCACAGCCTCCCCACAGCCTCCCTCTTACTTCAGTTTAGAAATCTCAGGCTGTAACAGCCAGTTCAGATGTAATGTGCTTGTTAAGACACAATCTGGGTTACACCAGTGAAAGTATTCCAATGGTTAGCTGGGGAGACTTGGCAGAGAGGCTCACTGTGAGCCCCACCCGGCCGATCCCCACCAGACTCCTCCATTCTCTGCCCAACCATCGCATGTCTGCCTTTGTTTGAAATTTAAATCCCAGTCTGGCTTCCCCAGCCACTCAGTTCATTTCTGAGCTCTTTCCAGTACAATCTGTGTATAATCTGAGAATAGAAGTGAATTCTATCATCGATGTTTTTATAATCACACAATTTATCTTAAGCACTGCTCAGAGATAAGTTTTATTCTTGAAGTCTTAGGTGGTCAAAGCCACTGCATTATTCGCCGGCACTCCACTGCTTATCACGCCTCAGGAGGTCCCACAACTAGATCATGAGCTATCCTCACCATCATCAAGAAAAGAATTTGCCAGCTATTGCTTGTGACAAATGACTGCCCTGAACACCTTGACCCAGCGGGAAGGTTCGCCCTTTACCCCACGTACACCTCTCACTGTTAACACTAAACTCGACATGCTCCTCTACAGCTTCATTTTGAAAGCCCAGACCTTCACTTTTCCATTTCTAGAAGCCTCCATCTCATTTAATTCACACAAACTCAAACATCACAGATGGGGCCCAGCTGCCTTGTCTAAATTGGGTACCAATCTAAACCCATCATCAGCCAAGTTCCACTTCAAGCTCTCTTCCCCGTGCCAGGAATGACCTGCCGCCTTCCAGTCACCAGCCTGCCAGCACAGTTCTTTCACATCCCCAGAGCTGCCCTGGCTCCTCACCTAAGCCCCATTATACATGTTATTCCAAACAACTGAGCAGTCTCAGAGAAAGAGAGAGAGAGAGAGAGAGAGAGAGAGAGAGAGAGAGAAAAGAAGAAGAAGAAGAGGAGGAGGAGGAGGAGGAGGAAGCAGCAGCAGCAGCAGCAGCAGCAATGGGCACCACCTTGCACTTCGGAACATGAAAAGGCGCATTGCAAATAGAACCAAGCTGGCAATTAGTTCTTCCCCAATCCAACACACACACCCTTCCTTCAGTTTTGAGGCCATATCAAGTATGATTGAGATGTAAGTGAACATTACAATTTAATATGCAAATATTGGCTAATATATTTAGGGTGGTCCATATGGCAAAGGCACTATGTGCCAATTCTCTATTTACAAATGCATTTCTATGGTAACTACTTCAGCCTTATACATCCTAAATAACCACGTCCAAAAAAATTTTATTTTCAACAAGAGCTTAACTAAAAGACCTCAATTCTTGGACTCAAACATTTTTCAAAAGATATAGATAGATAGATAGATAGATAGATATAAAGATATAGATATAGAGGCCGGAGAAGCGGATCATCGATTAAGGGCACTGCTGGAAGGGACCACCCTGAGCCTCTTGCCTGCCTGCTGTGGATCCCGCACCTTAAATGGACTGGGTCTTCTAGCCTCAGTGGGAGAGGATGCGCCTAGTCCCGCAGCAAGGGGGTCTTCCCCTTCTCCTTTGAGACAGGGATGGTGGAATAGGAGAAGGACTTACATGAGGGGGTACTGGGAGAAAAAGAAGGGTGTGTAAAGTGAATAAATACATTTTTTTTTAAAAGATAAAATAAAAAAGAGCTGGTCTTACAGAGAACCTGGGTTCGACTATTCCCAGCATCACGTAGCAGCTCACAACCATTTGTAACTCTATTTCCAGAGGCTCAACCCTCTTCTGACCTCCAGGGGCGCCAGGCACACATGTAGTGCATAGATACACATGCAGGCAAAACATCTATACACATAAAATAAAAATAAATCTTAAAGAAAAGATATAAATACATATTCATCAAATACTGAAAAGATACCGTTTTTACTTTAAATTATGTTTTGACTTATTTAATTCTTGCCTGGGTTTGAATTGAGAAAGCCAGAGGTAGCCAGAGGTCAATGGGACAGGGAAGTATAAGAAAGGATAGATAACAAAACACTCGTGGGGAGCAGACCAGCTGGTAAAAACCACGAGTAAAGGGAGACAGAGAGAAGTGCGCATGCGGGTTGGCCAAGCAAGCAAGCAGTGGGAGAGGTGAGCAAACTCCTCATCTGATAAACAGCCGCTTCTTAACTGATGAGTCAAATCAGAGAAACAAAATAAGAATAAAAACCAAAGTCCTCAGGCACACCTAAAAGACGTTTAGTGAAGTGAGACATTTGTATTCCCTTGATCACTCACCCAGTGAGTTGAAACCCCTGCTGTGTAAGGCACCAAGTCCAAGAAACATGCCCAAGCCAAGAGGCCTGTCAACCAAATAAATGGCATCTAGGAAGAGAAGTCAGGTGTGGTGGCCCACACTCATAATCCCAGCACATGGGAGGCACAGGCCTGCAGGAGGATCACTGTGAATTTAAGATGAGCCTATTTGCATAGTAAGTCTGAGCCACCCTATTTTGGGAATGGGGACGAGAATATAATGAACTTATTCTGTTACCCCAGTCAAATTTCCTTCTCCATGGACTAATACTTCCTAGTGAAGATCAGAATCATGCACTAAAACATGTACCATTAGGGCCAGTGTCTTAGTTGGGGTCACTGTGGCTGTGATGAAACACCATGACCAAAAGTAACTTGGTGAGAAAAGAGTTTATTTTCCTCACAGTTCATGAAATAGTTCATCATCAAAAACACTGAGGGCAGGAACTCAAGCAGGGCAGGAACCTGGAGGCAGGGGCTGATGCAGAGGCCATGAAGGAGTGCTGCTCACTAGCTTGCTCAGCCTATTTTCTTATAGAACTCAGGACTACCAGCTGAGAGGTGGACCCACCCACAATGGGCTGGGCCCTCCCACACCAATCAATAATTAATAAAATGCTCTACAGACCTGCCTATAGCCCAATCTTATGGAGGCATTTCATAACTGGGGTTCCCTCCTCTCAGATGAGTCTAGCCTGTGGCCAGGTGACATAGATGAGCTACAAGAGTCAGTAAAATGGCTCATCAGGTAAAGGTGCCTGACACTAGGCCTGATGTCTGTCTGTCTCTCTCTCTCTGTCTCTCAGTCTCTCTCTCTCTCTCTCTCTCTCTCTCTCTCTCTCACACACACACACACACACACACACACACACGTAAAAGAAATTATTTTTAAATGTACCACTAAAATCCAAGCATGGTAGAGCATACCTGTAAGCCTAGTCCTTGGGTTGTGGAGGCAAGTTCACAGGTTCAAGGTCTTCCTCAGCTATTGGGAGAGTTCAAAGACAGCCCAGGCTATGTGAGACCCTATCTCACAAGCAAAACAAAACAAAAACACCTAAGTTGTTAGATCAGCAGCAGAACACAGATCTAATGCATTATGGATCCATTATGGGAAATCTAAGCACCAATCTGTTGGGAAAGATCCGTAAACTTAATTCACCGTTGCTGCACTTTAGACATAAGACACTTTCATGCTGTTCTCAGATAAAAGCCAAGATCTCCTACCATCAGCTTTTTGCTCAAGACCACCTACCCTCAGTCCAAAATTCATGTCTGACTCCAACATCACTTCCTTTCAATGTGTCTCCCACAGAGCACACCCATGAAGCTGCAGGAGCAGAAACAGCAGTGAGAACAGCACACCTCATCGGCCCCACACACATCCAACAAAAGACTGGGACTGGCAGGTGCCACAGAATTCCAGTTTCCAGAAGAGGTGACAGACACACGGAGGAGAAAGGTCCCTGCTGTCCGCTCTAAATGATGTCTAAGGTATCGCCATGAGACACAGGTCCGTGAAAAGCCCAGCTTGCTAAAAACCTTGCAGTGGCACGGAAAAACAACATTAAGGCCTATTAAAGCTCTAATGTGCTGCCTGGTTATCCTGCAGGTTAGTTCAGGGTCTGGCTTCTAAATTCAACCCAGGTACCACATGCTGTCAGTCGGTGGCCTTCGATAACATGCGCTGGAATCTACGCTTTCTGGGATCTTAGAATACTTTATTTTTATTTTTTAATCATGTGTAGGTGTGTGTGGCTGCATACAGCTATGCCCATGTTGAGTGCAGTGCCAGGGGAGCTGGAATTACAGTTGTGAACCACTTGATGAGAGTGCTGGAGACTGAGTCCAGGTCCTCTGGAGAAGCCCAGAAACTGTCCTGTCCCTGATTGCCTCCCAAGCACAGCATTCTGTTTAGACCTGTCTATAACCCTTCCTCATTTTAAAGCTCAAATGTACAGAGCGGTGCAGTGCAGCTGATATAAAGACTCAAGTTCCAAGCCCAGATCACAATGTAGTAACAGTGACTAACCGAGTCTCAGACTCAGTTTCCTCCCTGTAAAACAGCTATTCTGAACCCTCAGTCTTGCCATCCTGGTAGGTGAGATGACTCTGGGGCAGTGGCCAGCATTTAGGAGTCCCTGGTTTGCCCATGCCTCTGCTGGGAACATCCATGAATTTGAGAAGTTTTACTTCCAAGTTTGCTGACAGCCAAGGCTCCATATACCATGGCGTCTAACTGTTAAGCTAACACTGGAATAAGATCCATAAAAGGCTTCTACACAGTTTCAAAAAGACAGCTTAACCTAAGGGGCACCCATATCCAATCTACAGACAGCATGCTTCTGAGCTTCCTGAGGGTGTCATTAAGCAAACGAGACACAGAAACCCTGGCTACCTCTTACCAAGTTCATTGGAAGGAACAGAACACTACCCCATACTCTGCGACTGCTGCTGGACCCAGACCACACACAGTCACGCCACACACCCCACAATACGGGTGATGTCAGTGCCCGTGAGGTGGCCCGGCTTTAGAGCAGGAAGGTGGACTCCACTGTGACCGTTCAATTTATTTGGTGTCAGATGTTCCCTTGTTCATTACAAGTCTGAGTTCTAGATTCAAAACTTTCTGACATTTGCTCAGGTCCTTCACTGTTTTAGACCCCAAAACAGGGCCTGCAGAGATGACTCAATGGTTAGGAGTTCTTACTGTTATCACTAAGGACCCAGATGCAGTTCCCAGCATTCACAAGGCAACCCACAACTGCCTGTCACTCTGGTTCCAGAGGAATCAGAGCCCTCTTGTCATGTCCTCAGGCTCATGCATGCCCATGGTACACACACATATGCCACACATACACATGCAGATACATTAATAGTATTAATTAATAATAGTAAACTAAGTAGACTCCAAAACAGACTCTACCTGAGCCAGGTGTGTCCGTGAAGGTCAATAGTGCCTTTCAGGGTCCTTGGCACCTGGTGGTGGGTTATAGCTGTCTCTTGGCTATAGAGTACCCTGCCTGAAAAGCCCCCGTTTAGTCTGTTCGCATACACGGGACAGGTAGAAGGCAGTTTTAGTGGCCCCCTTGTCATCAGAGGTAAGCAGCTTTGTGTGGCCCAAGGCAGCCATGGCTATGATTAAACACCAGCTCTGCAGCCGTTCACTGCCCTGCCAAGAGGACATCAGTGAAGCAGGAAAGTTAATAGGGACAATGAATTGAGATGTTTCTTTTAAGAAACTTTTGTCCCAGGTGCTTGGATAACAAGCTCCCGTTTTCACCACTGCAGCTTGGTTTGAGGCACCTTTGCTTGTCAAATGACGGGATCCAGGAGAAAAAGACAATAACGTTGAGGGAACCTCCTCATTTGTCAAGAAGTTAAAGTATCACATGTGTTAATTCTCTTCCTGCTGGAACACACAATAAGGAAATGGGGAAGGCAGCAAATTCGGACTTCAGCTCTCTAGCACACATGTCACCTCCCCTGTCACCTGTTCCCTCATACCTGCCTCGTGGCACCTACCTCCAGCTTCCTCCCTCCCTCCACCAACCCAACTCTCCCTCTCTCCCTCTCCCCTCCCCATCCCCAGTTCATCCATGTGACATCTTCTCCAAGCATTAACTCTGCCCTTAGGTGTCCAGGCCTACTCGGGGTGAGGGCAGGGGGCAGTTGTAGTTTTAAGAGGGCATGAACACTGGGAAATTGGGGGTCAGTAACAACCATAAAGGATACAATGGTGGCAGGAAACTGGTCCAATCCCACAGTCCTGGGAGTGACCAATGTCTGACGGAAGTGGAATGTGACCAAAGGTTGTGTTTTCCAGCATCTACTGAAATGTATGGTGTTTCTGTAGAGTGGCAGTTTAGCACTGTGTGTTCTCAAGACATACTTGAGTAAATAGCTCTGAGCTCTGAGCAGCTAATATGGAAGTCTGCCTTTGTTCAGAGTTCCCTAAGGAAGGCTTGACTTACTTGGCTTTTTTGTAATAACCCTCTTAAATTTCATAGGCAGTTCATCATGAGGAACTTTTTCAAACTGATCTGACTTCATGTTCTTCAGATTTTAGAATAAGATCCCCATGTGCCCAAAGCCAGCTTCTGGGCCTCTTCTTTCCTTTCCACATATTGGGGATGGGGCACTTGTGCTACAGCACACACATGAAGCTCAGAGGACAATTTTCAAGGGGCACCTCAAGTCATAAGCTTGGTGGCAAGCACCGTTGGCTGCTGGACCATCTCTCTGACCCCTCTGGGTCTTTGGTTGAGATTCTGAAGTGATTACATAGAAGAGAGTAAAGTGTGTGGGAGAGACTATGTTGGATAATTTACCTTTGCCGTTTAGTGGACAAACATCACGGAGCCACAGCAATGGTGGAGTCGCAGCACTGCAACACTGCAGCAGCAGCAAGAATGCAGCCACAGCAATGGTGGAGCCACAGCAAGGCTGGAGCTGCAGCAATGATGGAGCCGCAGCACTGCAACACTGGAGCCGCAGCAACGCTGGGGCCACTGCGTAGCAGCAGCAGAGAGAAGCACCTTCACATCACAGGCACGTTAATGGCTAAGAAAGCATGGAGCACAAGGACACAGACAATGCACTCTGGACTCTTCAACTCAAAAGTCTTATGGACGGGATAGTGTCGGTGACTATCAGGGACTAACAATTTACTGCACTCTCGTGTTCCTTCTCTGTGACTGTCTATAGGACTGTCTCCTGGGTTCAGAGGTGCCATGCCTGCTGCTCACACTGCTGTGGGGACCATCTTCCCTTCCCCCACCTCTGCTCACTAAAATGAAAATGTAAGGGGGAAAGAGGATTTAACTCTTTAAATCATAACGAAGTTAATAAAGACGCTGAAATATAAGCTTCATTTGCTCAGCTAAGCCTCAACCCCTTTGTATCCAATAGTGATAATCCCATGGCAACTAGAAAACACACTTATCTTATTAACGAGACTGGAATTATTTTAATTAGGTATCTCCACATGAACCAACTGTTAGGAATCAGACTGTTTTGAAACAGTTGTTAATGACTTAACACGGCACACGTTCTCCTCAGTTTCAGGCTGAAATCTATGTTTGAGACAGATGGGGAAGAGCCTGGCCCTGCTGTGTAACAGAGAAGCAGCCTTGTGGGCTTGGAGATGCATTTCCCACTGGGATCTAGCAAAACAATCTTAAAGACACTCAGAAAGACAATCATAAACTTTCATGGCATCTGGTACATTGAAAAGTCTGAAGGCTGGCGCTAGTAACATCCAATTATGAGAAGAGATACTTTATCTCAGACACGAGTCTCTGAATTTCAATACCTCACAACACCTGATGACAATATCAGACAACCAAGTTTGGTGAATTTACACTGTCCAATAAATCCCTCCCCATATAGGAGCAAGGACTGGATGAAGTTCCATTCTGTGCATCTCTGCCTGTTAAAAGTGAGATTGTTTCCAAACATTTAAGAAGTGTTTTGGCCCTCAGAGGAGCCTGTAGAAATAGTAGTCCATGATAGCAAATTAGACAGTGACACACTTGGTGCCTGGAGACCAGATGATGGATACTATCCTCCCTGGTGTATCTCAGAAAAGGAATTTTCACCTGCCTATGAAGAAGCAGAAATACATTTATTCTTGTTTTCTGGCCTAATTACTAAGCAAAGAAGCAGAGTTCTCTCCGTATCTCCTAACACTTTCCTAGACCAGAGACAAAGACAATTCTAGAGAAAGCAAAGGGAGGAAGGCACACATGGGAACAATGTTAATTTCCAAATCTTCCTTATCTGGCATCTCCCTAATAGCAGTCTAGAAACAAGCCTTTCCCCAGCTGAACTCCTTAGGTTCCTGGTCAGGAAACATGATATGCACACTCAGATGCAACAGCAGTGCTTTATACAAGGTTTGGGTATTTGGACCGGACGGTCTTTTGATTCGGTGTAAGATTGAGATAGGCGTACTTAATAACCCATTTAACTGCTTCGCTGTCTGATTACATTTTTTAGAGCTGTAGTCATTTTACAGCAAATAAAAATTATGGCTGTAACAGGGCAATGTCTTTAGCTAGACATTTGGCAGGGTCGGATACATCGTGGCTCACACATATAATGTGTGTAGGACTTGGTGAAAAATACTTTGCTGCTTTTTCTAGTTCTCCCATAGACAAGGCATTTCTATTGGCTCTGAGTGGCCAGAAGACCACCCTTTTGGTGATAATGCCATGCTTAACACCAAGGATCTAACTAAGTACTACACAGGCAGCATCCTATATGACACGTAAGCCCGTGTAAAGAAGTTACAGTCACACGATATCATTAATGACCTACAGAGGTCTGACCCACTCTGTTAATGACAGAAACTATTTTTGTGACTTCTCAATAACTTGACTGAGATTGTTAGTACTCTCTCACTTTAGTTACATTTTGGGAAGGGTTATTAGAAATTACCTTCATTTTTATTTTCCATTTTGTAGACATAGTTTTATAGAGTAGATGCTGGAAAGTAGACTTTCTAAATCGTTGCCATGTAGAAAACACAACTTTTAGTCCACTTCCCAATGAGTCTTTATAGTTTCTCAGGGAGATTAAAGCCAGTATCTTTCAGTTGAGGAGTGGCTGGGGGGTCAAGTGCAGAGCTTCGCCCATGCCAAATAGGCACTGATGAAGTCTGTTTTGCCTAGAAAACTCCACATTTCTCAGATTGATGCTTCAGTTCATAATATACAAAATCAGCACTCTTGGAGGGCAAAATCCTAAGTCTTTCATTTGCCCTATGATGTCCACAGGCTATGCACATGCTGGAGAATAACCTGTAGGCCACTGAGCTGGATGAATCCTGCCTGAAGTATCATTTCAAACTCTTAAAAGGTTCAGTGAACAAAGAGAGCCATCCCCATGTGGAACAGGCATGCACTTGCTACAAGTTACAAAGGACACAGGGACAGAGGACTCTTTAGCTCAGATCCCATTGTTCACTCAACTCTGAGCAGAGTCCTCTGAGCGACTGTAGCATAAAGTAACAGTTCTTCCATCATTGCTTCTCGTCTGCCTCATAATGTAACATAGTGTCTGTCTTCGGAATGTGGGGGAAGAAGACGAACAACTGTTCAATTACACAGTTACAAACTAAAGATGAGGTCTCTCTCAGATTCATGACTTACTGCTCTTACTGTTCTCACATCACTGAGGAGCTGAAAGAAAAGCACTCTTCAGAACCAGATAAACCCGGAAGAAGGCTGTACAAGTTTCCCTTCTGAAAGAGTGCATTACGAAGCAATTAGAAACAAACACATGAGGACCACAGGCTTCCCAAACAGAGTTGGGATGAGATGAGAGATGATACCAGGGAGACAGTCCTGGGCCACAGCAACAGCTATGGTGTCAGTCTGACAGCCTGCACTGTTAATGATAGCCATGACCTCAAAGACATGAAGATAACAGAGGGGAAAAAATGTGTGGCACATGCCTGGAATGCTGAAAGTCACCAGGTTAAGATAAACTGGTACTACAGCGCAAGACCCTGCTTCAGAAACACTAAAACACACAATACACACACACATAAATACACACACCACCAATAACAACGACAAATCACAATCTCAGATCGTTACACACTCAGCAGCATACAAGCTATACAAATGTACTACCTGAATCATTAAAAAAAAAAAAATACAATAAATAACCAAAACCAATCATTCTTGTTGTGAGTCTGAAACCAAGACCACAGCATCATGACATACAGATTTCAGGACCCTGACCTCTCAAAGCTCTGGGCAAAAGCTTCCTGAGACAAAGAACTTGTGTAAGTATTATTTCAAAATAATCAAATATTTTAAAGCATTGTCACTCAGGGTCAACATAACCTAACAGCCTCCTGGGCCGGGATCCGAGAGTAATAAGGAGCGTTCTGGGGTGGGACAGCACGTCACTAACCCACTCCCATTCTACTCTAAGAGGGGAGCTGGGACTGTGTAGGTTTTCCAAATTAAAACACAAAAAGACCTTTGGATCTCTCAAGAGTTGCTTGGAAGAGATGAATGGATGTTGTGTAAACTGGAACCAGCCTTGGTTTTAACACTTGGTTTCAGTGACAGCCTCTGGTCACTAGTCAGCCCCACCCCCAGCCCTCCTCAGCTGCTCTTTCCCAGATCATCCTCTACCGTTTGGGGGTGGGAGGGAACCATGGTTTTCTGCCAAGTTTGGAAAATGTTGGATGTCTTCTGCTTCCTAGATCTCAGAAACTCCTCAGCTTAACAAAAAGAACTTCACAGCAGGGCTTTACAGCTTCTGGGCACCTCCAAGGAGACAAGTGGCATTCTCTCCCCTCCACAGGTAAGCCAGGTGTTTGTCAGCCCTGTTCTAGACTCTCTTCTTCCTTTCCTTCTTCTGGACCCTTCGTACCCATTCCTCCGTTACTGCTACTCTGCTCATTTCATGGGTTTAGCGTGTACTGTGCTTTTCTGTAATTTTTCTTCCTGCATTTGGGCTGGTGGTGCAAGTGAACTGCAAACAGACTATAAAACAGCAGCAGGCAGACTTTGCCCACAGTAAACACTTGATCTAAACCATTGCCTAGGCGCTTTTCAAACATGATGACACAGGCCAACCAGCAGCTCCAGTGGAGCCTCAGGAATAACCTGCCCCAATATATCCAGGCCTTAAAATCCGAGTGTTTCTGACCACCTGAGGGCAGAACAGTGTAAACTAGATTTATCCATGGAGTGGAAATGCTTCAATGAGCAGACTTAACCGATACAAGTAGCCTGGAAAGCAAGGCCAAGTGGGTTAAAAAAAGGAGAATCTTTTTTTTTTTTTTTTACATGAAAACTTACTTTAAAATTATAATGCAGGAAGAATATGCTACACTTCAAATAACCTATCTCAAGATTACTTAACATCAGGGAAATGCAAATCAAAATGACCCTGAGATTCCACCTCACACCAGTCAGAATGGCTAAGATCAAAAACTCAGGTGACAGCAGATGCTGGCGAGGATGCGGAGAAAGAGGAACTCTCCTCCATTGCTGGTGGGATTGCAAGCTGGTACAATCACTCTGGAAATCAGTCTGGTGGTTCCTCAGAAAATTGGACATAGTTCTACCTGAGGACCCAGCTATACCACTCCTGGGCATATACCCAGAAGATGCTCCAACATATAACAAGGACACATGTTCCACTATGTTCATAGCAGCCTTATTTACAACAGCCAGAAGCTGGAAGAAACCCAGATGTCCTTCAACAGAGGAATGGATACAGAAAATGTGGTACATTTACACAATGGAGTACTACTCAGCTATTAAAAACAATGAATTCATGAAATTCTTAGGCAAATGGATGGAACTAGAAAATACCATCTTGAGTAAAGTAACTCAGTCACAAAAGAACACATATGGTATGTATGCACTCACTGATAAGTGGATATTAGCCCAAAAGTTCCGAATATCCAAGTTACAATTCACAGACCACATGAAGCTCAAAAAGAAGGAAGATCAAAGTGTGGGCCATTTGGTCCTGCTTAGAAAGGGGAACCAAATACTCATGGGAACAAATGTGGAGACAAAGTGTGGAGCAGAGACTGAAGGAAAGGCCATCTAGAGACTGCTACACCTGGGAATTCATCCCGTATACAGTCACCAAACCCCGACACTATTGTGGATGCCAAGAAATGCTTGCTGAAAGGAGCCTGATATAGCTGTCTCCTGAGAGGCCCTGCCAGAACCTTACAGATACAGAGGTGGATGCTCGTAGCCAACCATTGGACTAAGCATGGTGTCCCCAATGGAGGAGTTAGAGAAAGGACTGAAGGAGCTGAAGGGAGGAACCCCATAGGAGGAACAACAATATCAACCAACCAGAGTTCCCAGGGACTAAGCCACCAACCAAGGAGTACACATGGCTCCAGCTACATATATAGCAGAGGATGGCCCTGTCAGGCATCAATGGGAGGAGAGGTCCTTAGTCCTATGAAGGCTCCATAGATGCCCCAGTGTAGGGGAATAGAGGGCAGGGAGGCAGGAGTGGGTAGGTGGGTGAAGGAATACTCTCATAGAAACAGGGGGAAGGGGGATGGGATAGGGGGTTTCAGGGATGGGGGCAACCGGGAAAGGGGATAACATTTTAAATGTAAATAAAGAAAATATCCAATTAAAAAAAAGAAAGAGAAAGAAAAAAATTACTTAAAATGATAAGAAAGCAAATCTGTATTTTTAAACAATTTAGGTTGAGAATTAAGAGAAAAGGTAAGAAGCTGGCTGTCCCCCACCAGTTCTGTAAGCTGTGGTTTGTGTCAATGAACAAAGACAAAATAAAGAAGATGCCTTGCTTTGGGTTGTTCAGAAGCACAGTATAATGACAGACAATGAGATTCAACTCAAACAGAGGTGGGCTATCTTTACGCTCTTGGCAGGTGCTGTATACAATGGGAAGCAGAACCTCTGACTAATTCAAACTCAGAACCTTCCCTCTAATTTACTAGGAAACCCAGACACTCGTCAAAGCTCAAGTGAGCTTAAACGTCTTGTTTTCCCCTGATTCAGTCAATCACTGGCATGTCTCATCGTCATCTGACGTCATGTGCTTCCAGCATTCCTGAAAGGAGCCTAATTTCTCTCTCAAGTAAAGTGAGGACATGAGGGAACAAGGGCAACCTCCAGCTTACTCATGGTGGTTGGAATTCACAGCAGGAAATGACCTTTTGGAAGCAAGTACCCTGCACAGATGCAGCACTGCTCTCTGCTCTCTAGAGAGCAGCAGTAAATCTGCACTTGTCAGGCTGTAGCCAGGGAATGGCCACAGGAAGGGATATTGGAAACATCTGGGAGCTAAGCACACCCCTCAAAGACAATGATGCAAGGTGGAGGGTGTGGGAAGATAAATGTGTTATTCTCCAGGCCGGGAGATCGTGGTTCTGTCAGACAGCACAGAGTTCAGGACTGAGAATCGCAGCAGAGAGACCTGCGGCAGGAGAAGCATTCTCTGAGGAGACAGGCAACCTCTGCAGAGCCACATCCTTCAGGAATGTGAACACAGACCATCAGTAAGGAGCAGCAGAAGCACACAGATGGGTGAGGACAGGCAGGAAGTCTAAGCCAGTTCCCAAGGGAAGAAAAGTGAGTGTGCAGGCATCTACACATCAAGAATGGTGCTAAATTCTGTTAAGTGTCCACTAAATTTGGTCAAAGGAGCTCACTGTCCAATTTTGAATAGAAACACCAAAAATACCTTCCTTACCTCTATAGGTAGACACCTATGTCAAAGCTTTAAGAGCTAGCATCCACGTATGAGAGAAAACAGTAAGGGGGACTATAAGGGGAAATCGAATGTGTGGGGGGGGTATAAAAGAGAAACATGGGGTAACAGAGCAAGAAGTAGTGCAGTGCAGAATGGAGGGCAGAGTGAGGAAGGGGTATGGAGCGCAATAACCAACACTAAAGACCTTCTCTAAAAACCATATGAAACCTGTCACTATAGCCGCTTCCTAAAATATACACACATGCGCAGCTTAGATGGAATCACCCTGTAGCAGTGAACAATGACCTTCCTAGATACCACAGGCTATCAGAGAAAAAGCCCAATACCAGGAATGGGCTTAGCTCTTTTGGAGTTGTTGGTCAGTGGGGTCCCGTAGACCTCCTAACGTTACAGGCTATTGCCATTATTCTGGGCTAGTCTCCAGAACTTGATGGTAAAACCCTACTGCCAAAGACATCACATACATGAGTCATAAAACATGGAGCAATGAAGCTGGCACCAACCTGGAACCTTCATCTCTACCGGCTATCTTTTATATTGCTGGAAGATGCTATGCATGCTGCCAGGGGGGGAAGTAGTCACTAGCTATGATCACTGTCAGGTACAAGAGAAACAAGCCTGGCAAGAGATGCTTACTGGTACAATAGTGGAACAAACGTTATGGAGCTACCAATCCCTTTCTTTCTGGATTTAAGAACCATTCCACAAGACAAAACCCATGCCTGGAATTAGTGTGTCAAACGCCTTTGGTTAGAGACATGACAGGCCCTCAGAAAGAATCCACTACTATTCTGCTATAGGAACATAGCATGAAAAGAACTCCTAATGATTCACGATGAAATCTGTGGACCAGTACATCCTTCAACACTCATTAGCAAAGCCTCTGTGCAGAAGATGGATATTACTGCCAAGCCCCACAACTGTTAAAAGCACAGGGCACAAGGCTGCACCGTGGTGAGCTCTCAGTGGGGTGGTGAGCTCTCAGTGGAAAGCAGTATTGTGCCCCTCCTCCAAAGCTTCAGGGATCATCAAAGGAAGAGGAGGCAAAATGGCTACAGTGAAACATTGTTTTCCAGATATAACCAGTTAGTTTCATTGAACTCATGGAGGTCGTGAAAGAATGCACAAGACCCGTGCAAGATCAGACCAGACAAAATCCCAGAATGGGCAGAGGAAATGGGGTCAAACAGTCCAACTGAGGAATGACTGGAGAACAGTGACTGCTGAGGTGGGGGGAGTTAATTTTCTTTGGAAATAAAGACATGGGAAGCTACTTGGGCTCTAGGTGACGCACTATACCATGCATGTACAGGCAACACTTTGTGTGCCCAGTGGGTTTAAACAGAGCAAATTGTGTCCATAAGAATAAGGGGGGGGGGAACTATAGGGGAGGGGAGGGGCTGCAGGGGAGGGACTGTAGGGGAGGGGAGGGACTGGAGCAGAGGGAGTGGGGAGATTGATGGAAATCCAGGATAGGTATGTATAAAAGTCTCAAACAATAGAAATGAGAGGGGGAAAAAAGAAGTGCCTTCTTGTAAAATAAATGGAAAAGCCAAGTGTGGTGGGCGCCACACACCTTTAAATCCTAGGACTCAGGAGGCCAAGGCAGGCAAATCTCTATGAGTTAGAGGCCAGCCTGATCTACACAGTAAGTTCCATGCCAGCCAGGACTACAGCCAGGACCCTGTCTTAATAAAACAAAATAAACAGGATATTAGGTAGTAATTAATACAATGTTTATATAACAGGTGATCCGTTTGGACAAAATTGATCAATTTTCTCTTACTATTTTAAGTGCATAATTTGTTTTATTAAGGCATAACTAATGACTTAAAACTATATTCTGGTAAAATATGTACAATAAGAGCTCAGAATCTAATTAACAAGCTTAATTAACAGTCTGCCACCCAAGCTCTTCCTGTAAAGATAGTTTGCTGCTCACTTGACCCAGGAAATGCTATAAAACCATCAAATCAAGAAGTTCAGATCTTCCTGTTCACTTTAAGAATGCCCAGGAAGCTGCCCAGACCATCTAAGGGTATGCATATCCGCAAAGCCATCAAGTGTCTAAGAACCCAACATGTGCCGTTCCCGAGGTATAATGGTAGAGTTGGTAAGAGTGCCCAGGTCAGTTGGGCTGCACACAGTGTCAGTGGCCAAAAAAGAGTACTGAGTTTTCGCTGCACGTGCTTAAAAATGCAGGGTAATGATGAACGTCAGGGCTTAGATGTAGATTCTCTAGTCAGTGAGCACGTCCAGGTGAACAAGGCACCTAAGGTACGCTGATGAATTTACAGAGCTCACGGCTGGATTGGCCCTACCATGAGCTCCCCCGGCCACACTGAGATAGATGATCCTCACTAAAAAGGAACAGATTGTCCCAAAGCCAGAAGAGGAGGCTGCACAGAAGAAAAGGATATCTCTGAAGAAACAAAAACTCGTGGCACGGGAAAAAATTCAGCATAAAATAAAAGCAGATTTAAAAAAAAAAACAACAGTTGTCCAGATGGATATGAAGACTTCAGGTGCATGGAGGGTCCTGGGACCGGTTAGGGATGGCCTTGGTTTACTCGCTATGACCCTTAGATGGCAGAGCAGTAACACCAGATAAGTAAGATAATTAATACCAGACTAGTGGACTGCCCTGAGATAGGTGGAGAATCCACTATGGAAGAAGTCCAGGGGCTAGCAGAGATGGCTCGGTGGGCAAAGGGGCTTGCTGCCAAGCCTAGGAACCTGAGTTCCATCCCTGGGACCCGAGTGGTAGAAGCAGAGAGCTGCCTTCTGACCTCATGCATGAGACAGCAAGGTCCTGCACACACATAATAGCTAGATGAAACAGACAAGTTTAAAGTAAAAGCAGCAAAGACTTCCCCCAAGAGTCACATGGGTAAGCCACTGTGATTGTTATTAAAACAAATAATTGATGACAGATTTAAAGGGAAATATCACTTTACTAAATGAAGGTCAAAGATTATTTTCCACATAATTCTAGAACTATCCTTAAATAATATTTGTTAATTAAAAATTAAATATAGATTTATTTATGATACATCATAGCCACCAAGAGGTAAATATGATTTGAAAGTGTTTTATATTTTAAAAATATATTGCGTTATAGTTTTTTGAGAGCCTCATCATACACCACTGGGGCAGGTATGGTTCCCTAAGCAACCTCAAAGAAGGGCGGGACATCCCCTGAGCAACAGCATGGCTTAGACAGGAGCTGCCAGGGATGGGACCTGGGACAGTGACATCATTTCCTTCTCCAATTTCTCAGACTGAGCAAAATCCATACAATGGTTCGACTTATTAAAAGGGCAAGATTGATTTTATAAATTTAAAAACAGCAAGTGTGCATATTACCCACATTTGGCGACCCTGTTTAACAAAAGGAAATGTGAAAGCGCTTGTGTACGAAAGCCACAGAGTTCCCGGACGAATCTTCTCTGTGTCTCCCTGTCTAGGAAAGAACCCTATTAAAAAACTGTTGGGGTTGGAGAGGTGGCTCAGTGGTTAAGAGCACTGGCTTTCTTCCAGAGGAGCTGGGTTCACTTCTCGGTTCCTGCATGGCAGCTCTCAACTGTCTGTAACTCCAGTTCACGCCACTGTATATAAAATAAAGTATTTAAGAAATGGTTTAGCCTGGCGCACGCCTTTAATCCCAGCACTTGGGAGGCAGAGGCAGGCGGATTTCTGAGTTAGAGGCCAGCCTGGTCTACAGAGTGAGTTCCAGGACAGCCAGGGCTACACAGAGAAACTCTGTCTCGAAAAAAAAAAAAGAAGAAGAAGAAGAGGAAGAGGAGGAAGAAGAAGAAAGAAATGGTTCAGAAAACAACCGCCTAGATTTTTGGGTGCTGTTATTGTTGTTTTAAGAAAGCACTGTGAAAACTTTAAAAAATATACCCAAGTGAGGAAGAGAAAGAGAACAGCATTATGTCCCTCGCTAATTCCACCGCTCTGTGAACACGCGCTCAGCCCTGGACTTGAAGAGAAGGATGTTCCGTGGGCTGACTTCTTCCTTTATCCCTCAAGAAAATTAGCCACCGGCATGCGGTTTCCTGTGAAGTCTAGGGTTGGGGCCTCCATGTCAGTATGAAGCTATGAAAATTACTCGAATACTACATGGTGACTGCATCAGGATGCAGCCCCTCGCCTGCACCTCCAGAGGAAGGACCGGCCAGGCTGTAGAGCAGATCACGTGGCCTCCTTCGCCAAGGCCCTGCTCGCTCAACTCCATCACTCAGCCTCTGCTAACCTTCACCTGGCCCTGAGGAAAGCATGGCACCAATGTGCTGATGAGCCAGTGAGGGACCAGGGAGCAGCAGCTGGGGCCGTAAACCAAACAGGAAGAGGGCAGTGAAGGACGGTAGGATAGATACAGGCTTTCCTTATGCCCGCTCAATCAGCAAACGTTTGCTGGGGCCACAATATATAAAGAGTACATTCACACAAGTGGCATCTACAGCAGTCACAATATTAATTCCAGAAGGCAAGGGGGTTTTCCAAAGGAATTTCTTTTAACATTAGTCATTTTTTCCCAGTTTGGACAAAATTCAGAAACAGGTTTGCTTGCCCAGTTCCAGTGAGAAGCACCTAAGGCCCACACGGACCTTCGGAAAAAGAATGAAATCTCTGTGTTCCAAAAAGGGAGACAACATATGGCCTGGCTAGTTGACTCAGAAGTTCGCAAGGGTTACACATCCTCTCTACCTACCAAGCAGTGCAATGGGTGCGCTCACTCGGCTTTCCTACCAAGGCATATGCATTTTCACTACTTTGGTAAACTATAACACCCCCAGCCAAGATTCCTGACAGAAAAACGGCACATTGGTTGCTGATCTACATCTCATACAAAGCCATGGGTGCTCTAGCAACTGGGAGACAAAAGCCTCAAGCCGTTTCAGTACACAGGGCGGCTGGTGTGAGTCTTAACCCAGGAACCAAAACCCAGGCATAGTTGTGGCCTGTGAAATGCCAGATGACACTTCTCCGAATGCTGCTTGCTCCGGGGCCGCACTGCGGGACAGCAGCTTCTCCTCACACGCTAAATATAGGTCTCCTACCTTTTGTCTGCCTCAACTGAGAAACCCAGTTTTAAATAGCACACAAGCATAACCTACGGTGACGGCAATCTCTCAAGATTTGAGCAAAGAAGAATGAAGGGGGAAACCTTGAGAAGACAGTAATTGGACCGTTGGAGTTTCTTCTCACTAATTATCCCTGAGTGGCCATTAGCTGTGTAACCAAGGAGGAAATCGTGTCAGCCTGCAGTGAAGCTATCTTCAGCATGTTATGGAATTGTCCCCTACGCCGCCGTGTAATTAACTGGCAGGAAAATGCTGAGAGAGTAGAACAGGGGAACTATAACAAATCAAACAGACGCAGCCCCACCCTCAGTGACGTCACTGGAACAGAAGACAGATTTTTGGACTAATGAAGAAACAAAACACCAGGCCACAACAGAGACTTACAATTACAGGTATTCAGCCAGGCACGATGGCTTCTGCTGTAATCTTGAGAGGCAGAGGGTTGTCACAAGTTCAAGGCCAGCCTTGGCTACATATTAAGTTCCAGCACAGGCTGGGCTACAGAGTAAGACCATGTCTAAAAGAAAAAAAAAAAAAAATCAAAACCAAAAGACTAGCACCACCAAGGTGGGGGGCGGGTGAGCATCACAGAAACTTTCAGCAGCATGGCCACTCCACTCAATGCCTGCTGGGAAGTTATAGGAACCTGACTGTCACTGGTACGCCACATGCGGGCCACAGCACACTGCAGAGCTCCTCCTCCTAAAATCTAAGAGCTTCATATTCTGGAATCAAACATCGGAAGAAAGGGGAGGGAGAGAAGTGGAGAGGAGAATCCTTGCGGGGCATTCCGGAATTGAACCTTAAGATGTATCAGCATGTTCTTACCGACTAGCGGTTACTGTTATTGAGCACCTGTGTATGCACCTATAGAAAAGAAGAAACTCACTTGAACACCGAGACTTTTAGATTGATAAATAAAAGAACGATCTGCGACATATTCCCCGAGACCTAGAAGCCAAGGCTGCTTCTATGGAGGAAGGAAAGCCCCTATAAAAAGCTGTCTTCAAAACTGACTGGCACCAGGGGTCGGGCCACACCTTTAACCCCAGCACTGGGGAGGCAGAGGCCGGTGAGTCTCTGTAAGTTCCTGTCCAGCAAGGGCTACATTGTGAGGCCCTTTCTAAAATTAACAATAACAATAATACCAACCAACTGGGCAGTCACAGAGAGTGAACAGGGTAAGTGCAGCCCTAGACAAGGCTTACTGGGATAGACTCTGGGAGAAGGGTCCGAACAGGTGTACTTTTCTAAGATTGTAAAAATGACCATGCAGGTTTAGGAGTTACCATCCCAAGTGTTTTGTGGCTCTTGGGAAGAGCTAGAGCCATAACTATAAACCCTGCACACACTTCTGGATATCATTTCCTCTTCCAAAGTCATTATTTGAGGGGTCGGGAGGGATGGCTGCTTGGTTAGGAGAGCTTGCCATGCAGAGGGCCAGAGTTCAGTTCCCAGCACCCACACTGGACAGCTCACAACTGCTTTAACGCCAGTACCAGGGAATCCAATGCCCTCTTCTGGACTTGACGGGACCTCCACACACATGGCATTCACACACATATAAATGGAAATAATAAAATTGAAGAAAGTAATTTCTCTTCTAGTTTATTTCTCTGTTGCTGTGATAAAAACACGTTGAACAAACCAGCTTGGAGAGAAAGGGATTATTTCAGCTCACAGGCCACAGTCCCTCACGGGATGGCACCAAGGACTCAAGCAAGATGCTGGCGACAGGGAGTAAGGTAGAAACCGTGGGGGAACCCTGCTCACTGGCTTGCTTTCTATGGCTAGCTCAGCTGACAACTTTTCTTGTATAGTCCACACCCACCTACCCAGAGGTGGTACCGCCCATACGGGGCTGAGCCCCCCCCCATCAATCACTTACCAAATGAGATACCCCCAAAGAGATGGATGGCTACAGCTCAATCTGACAGACACAAATCCTTAACTGAGGTTCCCTCTTCCCAGCTGACTGTGGCTTGTGTGAAATTGACAAAAATGAACCAGCACAGTTGGAAAAAAATAACAATGTGTACAGCAGTGCAAGCCTATAATCCTGGCACCAGGAAGAGGGACAGGAGGATTACCAAGAGTTCAAGGCCAGCCTGGGCAATGTAGTGAATTTGAGGCCTACCGGGGCTATATAGCAGAACGTATATTTACGGAAAAAAAAAAAAAATACTTTACCCCCATGTCCACTTGTTGCTGATCTACACATTTTTCATGACAAATTAAAATACTTGTGTCTCCAGTGAAACCTCTCTGGGCTGCTGAGCGGGAACCGAACCCACAGTGTGTTCTACTGTGCTAATTACCCTCTAACATTCCGGCCTTCTGCTGCAGTGGGCTGTTAGCCCTTGATAGGGGGCTGAGCCCTTTAGGGCTGACCTCTTTAGGGCTGACGCCTTTAGGGCTGACCTCTTTAGGGCTGATCCCTTTAGGGCTGACCCCTTTAGGGCTGACCTCTTTAGGGCTGACCCCTTTAGGGCTGACCCCTTTAGGGCTGACCCCTTTAGGGCTGACCTCTTTAGCAGACAGAGCCTCATCTATACAGTCCATCTACCTAGCACCTAGCACCTGCTCAGTCTGTCTACTTAGCACCTAGCACCTGCTCAAAGTAGGTGCTCCACACAACTCTGCTCAGTCGAGCTTTTGTCTTTTGCTTACTGTCTGCGGAAGTGCTACTGATCTGGAATCCTTGCTAAAAACATGTGATGTTCATCAGCAAACCGAGTTTTTAGTTAAATTAAAAATACAACAAAACAATGACTTGACAGGCACAGAGCACCAGCAATCTGTCTAAAGGAGAGCCCTCCATGTGTGAGCCAACAAGGGAGCCCTGGTCTCATTCTCAGGGACCGCCTTCTGACCATCCAGCGTCCCTCAGCTCCCGAGTGAGCCGGAGAGCTACAGTGCCTCCTGAGTTCTGTTTTTCTAACAGTAAATGCAACTTGAAAAGATGAAACTCGTTATCTAAAGAAAGAGAGCAATAGGTAGACTAATGAAAACTAGACACATAGATGACAGATGGATGGCAGATCCAGGGCAGATGGATAGAGGGATGGAAGATAGGTGATAGATTATACATAGATAGATGATGGTTGGTATGGAAAATGGATAGATGACTTGATGATAGACATAAAACAGGTGGATGGTTGGAAGATGGATGACAGCTCCAAAGTGTCCTGAGATCCAAACTGGAGATGTTAATTCACAAAATGTATCGGGAGCTGAGCAAACCAGCTATGGGTCTTATCACGAAAGGCTGATTTATTTTCTAGGCAGCAACTTTGATTTTTGAAAAGTTAGATTTTGATTCTCTGGCAGCTGCTACCAGTGTTTGTACAGCCTCTGTCATCACACCAGACGGCTGAGTGACAAGACGGGAAGGTTTCGTTTCCATTGAGGAGGAGACAGATCAACACTTTTGGCTGGATGGTGAAATGTTCATCTACACGTCTGTTACTCTCCCTATTGAAAATCTAATTTTATTTGCTATTAACTAACAATATGGGTCATAGTTAGGAGAACATGGGTAGTTATGAATCATGGCGCATAGGCAGTAGGATCAGGAATCAAGGTCAAGGCTGGGTTACAAGATCTTATCTCAAATTTAAAAAACAAGAAACAAGAAACAAAAGGAAAGAGCGCGCACACCGAGCATGCACGCACCGCGCATGCACCAAGAGAAGGCGCACGCGCACACACGCACACACTGCACATGTGCGCACCGAGATTTCCTGGGGAAGATCTCTTCTTTTACCTTCAGAACCAGTAAATATCAACTAAACACAAATGCCACATGGAAGCTGCGTACTTCCCTGGCCTGGAAAGAGTAAGGCAAGAGTCGCCATGATAGACAGCTCAGAGGGCAAAGGTACCTGTAGCCAAGACCGATGATCTGAGTTCCATCCCTGGGACCCATCTTGTGAAAGGAGCGAGTCTACTCCCCTAAGTTCCTCACACATGCACTCACGCGCGCGCGCGCACACACACACACACACACACACACACACACATATATGCCCCACACATATACACACAATACATAAACACATACCCACACATACAATGTACACACACACACCCCACACATTCAACACACACACTATACAACACACAACACACACACACTGTACACACACAACCCACACTGTACACCACATACACATACAACACACACAGCATATATCATACACCACACAACGCACATACATACCCCACACATACAATACACACACACCATACAACACACACCACAACATTCCATCACCATGTGGAAAGGGACTCACAAGGCTGCACCCTACCCCAAGGAGCTACTGGCCATTAATGGGTGGTGGTGGAAGGGACATACAATCTTTTTAGTGGTGTAGCCACTGGTGAGATACTCTTGCTCCTATTAACAAATTATCACCCATGTGCCTGTAAACAACCCTAATAAAACTTATTAGGATGAACACACACATACATGTGTACACAAAATGCAGCGTACAAATGTACAAATACATGCACACAGTTGCATACATATAAGGCTTTACATATATACAGAGCATGCGCGCACACACGCACGCGCACACACACACACACACCCACTGGCAAAAGGGAAACCATTCGGAAAGAGGAAGAAAGCTCAGCAGAAGTGAGAGAAGAGAGGGCAGTGGGGGTGAGTATGATCAGCACTCACTATATATGTCTGAAGTGTCATAAGGAAACCCACTAAAGCTGACATGGCAAGCTGCCCTTCATTCATACAATCTAACTGTCTGAGTGTGATGGTCATGCCTTTAATCACAGCACTGGGAGGCAGGCAGGTCTGTGAGTTCAAGGGTAGTCTGGTCTACATAGTGAGTTCCAGACCAACCAAGGCTATAGACTGAGATCCTGTCCCCAAAACAAAATGAGCTAAAGGTCTTAATTTTTAATTTTAAAATCAATAATATTTTAGATGTGTTTAGGTCCTAGCATTGCTGATAGCCTCTTGTTGTGAGCCATGGGTAACACAGTCTGTTGCTTTATTTCTAACCTCTTCTTTGCTCAAAATAGCGAAAGCATGGTTTAGGTGTTTGTTATATTTTGTTTTGTGTAATGAAGAAACAAATATTAAACGCCATGTTTCTGTCATGTAAGTTTCAATATTAACAGTTTAAAAAATGTTAAAGATCCCTCATATTCTCAGAGATTTGTGGACATTCTAAATTGCCAAATTTTAAATAACAGCTAAAGCAATTACTTTATTAAAATTCTATAAAATTTTAGATAACATTTTTTCAGAATGTCTATGACTATAAACTCTGGACTAAAGTAATTCACAAGTCCATTCAAATAAGCAAGGTCATGCAGATAGATAGACGATAGATAGATAGATAGATCTACCGTCCTGTGTCCACTGTACCAGACCACTCATAACTGCATGATGCTTGTCTATGTGTGAGAAATGAGAACAATGTTTCCAATCACTGGTGTGCCAACACTGCAGGGCGCACTCCGGTGACAAGGTGACTATGGTGCTCACATGGCCTTGATCCCCAGTGGAGATACAAAAGAACAGAAGAAAAGGTCCCTAAGCAAAACCGCACCTTTTCCTTCAAGGACAAGAGAAGCTCTGGATCAGGGCAAGTGCCGGAGCGTGGAGATTCCACAGCTATATGCGCAGGCACATATATCCGTGCGCAGCCAGGGAGAACAAACCTGCCTTCTCACCCTCTTCTCTATTCTCATATTGTTAAAAAGTGAGTCCTTTATGAGTGAAGTGAAACCCGTAGGGTTTTTTGGTTTTGTTTTTAAGTAAAACCAGTGGGCGCATGTTTTAAGAGCTATGAGCGTTTAACTGCTAGGAAAAATACGTTGTCCCTTAGCGGTTACCTCTCTCATGGCTCTGGGGAAATACTAAATCCAGGAGTTTATCACAGGTTCCTGGTGAGCTGCATAGCGATCGTATTTTGTATCTTTCTAATAACGCACTCCCATTGCCCTTCCGTGTGCCTGCGAGTCCTTCTTACTTGATCTCCTCCCTTTCTTCCTCCCCTCATTTCCTTCTGAACAATTCCGACCGTGAGAAGATTATTTCTATGAGGACATGCTTTCGTACCTAACCCTCAAACACAGACATGATAGGACAGCAACTTCTAAGGCGGGCAGTTCCGTGCCACCCAAGGGTCATGGGGAAGCCTCTGGCCTCTTGCCAGTCTAGAGTCTGTTCTGGACCTGCAGTGAGCCACGGTACCCCTAGGAGGGGGAGACTACGTACACCTCCTCCAAACTCTTTTTAAAACTGAAGTTATGCTTCTCCAATAAATCTTACGGAATGTGGCTTGGAAACTAGTTTTCTAAATAAAAAATGAAACAACAGTGTGGGCATCCTCCATCCACTCGGGAGTTCTTGGAGGAGGTCAGTGTGCTACAAGGAGAACAGAGGTCTCAGGAAAATTAACATCACAGAATGGGCATTCCTAGGACAAAAGCCCAAGATCCCACAGGTTCTAAAACCTCAGGGTAAAGAGTGCAAATGTGACGCAATAGATAGAAAAATTCCATACTTAATCTCCTGTGGAGAGTCACTATCAAAACTAAGTAAACATGTGTAAAATTACTTTCAGACTATATATATGTATATATACATGGTGTGCATGACCCAAATGAACTCTGTGGTTAGGCATGAGTCCCATTTCCAAGACATCTTAAGTATATGCAAATATTCCAAAACTTGAAAAAGGCCAAATCCAAACTGTTTGGCATAGTAGTAGACCACCAATAAATACATACTGAAGTAATTTTTCAATCTATTCATCCAAGTTTGGCTATAGTTTAGACCTTCATAAAAGGGGGTAGAACTTCAAAGATGAGGTTTCTGGGTTATTTGAAGTTTCAGTCCCTCTCTGCCTCATCCTACCTAAAAGCTACAGTTTCTACTTGGTGCTGAGAACTGACAGCCAAAATACCTTCCTTCCTTTTGGATCTCACACAGAGAGTATGTCTACCCTAAAAAACATTCTGCCTGGGACTGAAGAAGAGAAAATTTCTAGCACAGCCAGGTGAGAATGACCCCCTTGGCTCGTACATTTGTTTGGCACCCGTTGGTGGAACTGTTTGGGAAGGATTAGGAACTGTGGCCTTACTGGGTGAAGCGTGTCACTGGGGATGGGCTCTGGGGTTTGAAAAGCTCACAACAGTATCTCTCTCTCTCTCTCTCTCCTTCTCTCTCTCCCCCTCTCTCCCTCCCTCCCTCCCTCCCCAGTTCATGCTTGTGGATCAGATGTCAGCCCTCAGCTATTCCTCCAGCACCATGCCTGCCATCATGTTCCCTGCCATAACAATCATGGACTTACCCAAAGCAAAATTAAATGCTTTCTTTTATAAGTTGCCTTGGTCATGGTGTCTATTCACAGCAGTAGGACAGTAACTAAGACAACACAATATGCTCAATTCACTATAGCCAACAGAAACCCCTACACAATGTTAAAAACAAAAAAACCTCCTCTCTCTCTCTCTGTGTGTGTGTGTGTGTGTGTGTGGTGTGTGTACAACCCCAACATGTGCATGTAAGGGCCAGACATCAATGTCACGTCTACTTTATTTTTAGGGACAGACAGGATAGCCTGTCACTTCCTGGAGCTCACTCTTTTGACCAGCCTGACCCCATTACCCCCGTCTCCACCTCCCGGTCTCCTCCAGTGCTAGGGTTACTGAAGAATGCACATTATTATGCCCAGCTTTGACCTGAGTGCTGGGATTCCAAACTCAGGGTTTCGGGCAGCATTTTACCTGCTGGGGCATCTCTCCAGCCTTCAAGACGCTACTGTAAACATCACCAGACGCTCAGATGCCTGAGTGACTCATTTTTTGTGGACGACTGCAGTCTAACAGTAGTAACTCAGCTCTGGTAGTTAACATCCCTGTCACCTACTGAGACATATGTCCCTCGTTTCTTTTTCAGTATTTTCCCAGTTAATTATATTCTACTAAAAATTCACTCTTCCCACTTCAGTTTCTGTATCATCCTACACAGTTACCTTTCCCAAATGGCATAATTAAATACTTAGAAATAAAAGAAGCCAGAGTCTTTCTCTACAAAAAAAAAAAAAAAAAAAAAAAAAAGCCCAGGCCCAGACAGTATTCCTTGAACCCAGGGCAATTACCCATCAGCCTAAGGGCCAGCTAATTTTAAACATTTCAGGGAACAGTTGGCAGAGACTCTCCCACCACTCTGTCACTTCATCTGTGCCTCGTCGGGATGTATTATTCTCTTGGGATACATGTGTAAGTTCAGTCCAAGAGCTCTGGAATATGATTTTTTTAAATAAGTGAAGACTGCATTTAACCGAGATTCAAACAGAAGTGTGAATTAAAAGGGTAATTTCAGATGCAGTGAAAAGCTGTAATGTCCATTCAGAGTAATGAAGGCACACGGCATTAATCTCCTAAAAAGATTCAATGCTATGAGAAAAGCAATTCTGTTTCTTAGTGGGAACAAATTAAGATGATTTCCCTTACAGAAATTGCCATAATTACAAGTAATTATCTTGTACTCTCTAAATTCACCACTATCGCACATTCTGCAAATATCATTTCCTTCAAACGCTTTATTTGGAAATCCAGGAGTGCTGCTGCTTTGGGAATTGTGCTCCAGTTCTCGAACTGATCACCGGTGCCACATAACATAAAGAGCTTGGAATTCCAAACTCACCCGTGCTCCCGTCATCAGGTACAAACAAAGTGATATCGGCAAGCAGTCCACGACGACAGCTGAATCAAATGTGGGCTTGTGCACAGAACAATGGGGGAATCATTCTGATGTGCACAGGGCAATCACGGAAACCATGTAAACAGCTGCTGTCATTTTTACAAAAATCCTCGCAGAGCCAAGCAAAATCCCTCGTTCGCAGCCTACTCGGTTTTTTATTTTCCTTTAATATGAAAATGTGAGAGTGGCCAGTTACAGGCTGGGCATTACGAGCAAGCGTGTGACATCCAATTCCACAGTCTTTGGGGCCAATCACCATATAGACTTCAGTTGGCAACTGAAGTCTCCTCTCCAGCCAAATTGGGATTCCTCACCATAGTGAATGCCCGGAATTCATCTCTCTGTACATCACTCTCACTGCCTGAAACAGGCTCATTTCTGCCTGGTAAAACCCAACAGACCCAGCCAGCATGGCTGACATGCTACTCACCATAAAGACGCTTGGTCCACGCGTCTCTTCTCCAAGACCAGGTCCATCCTCGAGTCTCCCCAGTCCAAATGTGACCTAATTCATCATGTTTCTGCTGCCCTGGTGACCTCCACCCCCACCCCATGCCACCTAGCGTCTCGTTCTCACTTTGATCTTATAAGATGAGGAATGTGTTTCACCACTATTTCCATATCTTGTAACTACATGAACTATTTAATACTGTGACCATTCAAGATCAACTTGATTTATAAATTGTTCCCATTTAAAAGCCTATCATTGAAGTCATCTCTAAAAGGCTACAGAGTATAAATAAACACACAATTTTATTTATAAGAGCCACACTGAGCCTGTTAACCATTCCTGATACTCAGTTGCACCAAGGACCTCGAGCAGGTATACACGAGCTGTCCTTCTGAGATGAACCATAGTCAAGGCTGACACAAATGTTAACTGTGTTTGCAAACCTGTTTGCACAGTCAGTAAACTGGAATTTAAGAGCTCACCTTTAAATGTATTTATTCTGAGACAGATTTTCTCAGGTAGCCTAGGAATCCCTTGAACTGAGTATGCAACTAAGAGTGACTTTGAGCTTCTGACCTGCCTCCTGCACACTGCACCCTGCACACTGCATACTGGGATTCTAAGCATTTACCACTATGCCCACTTAATGCAGTGCTGTGGAGCAAACCTAAAGGCCACCATGCATGTAGGACAAGCTATCAGCTGACCTGCATCCCCAGCCCTGGCTAGTATGTTACAGTAAGAACTTTTATGCTTGCTTCTTTGGATTTTTTTTTTTAAAGTAATGCTTTACTTATTTCTATTTTATTATTTTATGTCTATGGTTATTTTGCTTGCATGCATGCCTGTGGAGCATGTATATGCAGGACCCACTTTAGTCAGAAGATGGCACTGGATCCCCTGGAACTGGAGTTAGAGATAGTTGTGAGCTGCCAAGTTGGTGCTGGGAATTAAACTCGTGACCTCTGCAAGAGCAGCAAGTGCTTTAACCACTGGGCCATCTCTCCAGCCTCATTTCTCTACATTTTTACCCTGTTGTAATAAACATGCCAATACTGTATTCCATATTTTTGTAATATTTTAAACTTTAAGAACTTTACATTTCTGGAGCTACAGAGATAACCCAACAATTAAAGAGAGGTGCTGCTCTAGCGGAGGACCTGAGCCGAGTTCCCAGCACCCATGGGGAACACTCCACAGGCTCATGTAGCTCCAGCACCAGAGATCCGAAGGCTCTGGCCTCCACAAGCAACTGCACTCATGTGCATGTACCAACCTCCAACACAATTAAAAATAAATCTTAAAAAATTTACACTCTCACCCAATCTATTCTATTAGCCTAGTATGAGGCAGTGCAAATAAATATTACAGACTTACTTTGTAAAATGAAGTCATAAAGTTCTAAGCAAACTGGCAAGGATGGTTTGCCCACAGTCACAGTTCTGTGGGGACGTTGGCTCTGTATCAGCCCAGTCACTCTAAACAGTTTCTGTCATAAACATTATGTGACATAGCATAGTTCATTGATGGTCCTGAGGAAACACAGCTGTCACCAGAAACCAACCAGTGACAGGGCACTCATAACGGTCGACCTGCAAGGGAGGTAATCTGTGCCAACTGCTTCCTTCCCACACACTTTTCTGTCTTTATTGAGCACGGCTACTTACTCTCCCCTGACTATTGGTCCACACTGACCTGGTCTTCTCTGGCTGTGGAGTTTATGATCAACATCTTCTCCCAGTCTTGGCTCCCAACTGCAACTGTGTCCTGTCTGCAAAGGTGCAGACACCCTTTGTGTAGCTCCTCAGCTGCCCAAGGTCCCCACCAGAGTGACCCTACCTTTACCTCTAGCTAGGCCTTCAGAGACTGTCATACTGATGTTTCATAATTCTCCCAGCTACATCAAATGGTTACAGGGAACCTATTTTTAAACAAGGTTCTTTCTGGGTGACTGTACTGTCTTAGTTAGGGTTACTGCTGCTATGGGGAAAACCATGACCAAAGCAACTTGCATAGGAAAAGGTTTCTCCCACTCAGAGTTCCTTGCAACAGTTCATCGTCAGGAGCACTGAGGGCAGGAACTCACACAGGGCAGGACCCTGGAGGCATGAGCTGATGCAGAGGCCATAGAGGAATGCTGCTTACTGGCTTGCTCCTGGTAGCTGGCTCAGTCTGCTTTCTTGTAGCACCCAGGACCACCAGCCCAGGGAAATAGCCCCAGCCACAATGGATTGAGCCCTTCAGCATCAATCATTAATTAAGAAAATGGCATTTTCTCAATTGAGGCTCCCTCTTCTCTAATGACTCTAGCTTGTGCTAAGCTGACACAAAACCAGCCAGCACAGTAGCAGACAACCAAAACTAACAGCAAACAAATGTAACTTTGATATACATTTTGATGTGAGTTTTTAAAGCTTCAGCACAATGGAATTTCAGGAAAGTAAATTATAAGCCAGGTACTCCCAGATGCTTGGAAGGCTGGGCTAGAGGTTTGCCTTGAGACTGGGATTTCAGGTCTAGCCTGGATGACATGTGGATAGCTTGCCTCTTAAAGAACGAAATAGGAGGGAGGGGAAGAGGCTGAAAGTAAGAAACAATATGTCTGAAAGAAAATATATACACCATCATGTAATCTACCGTCAGTGACTTCAAACGTATCGCCCGTTAGCTACTTTGCTATAAAGAAACCCCTCTGCTGAGTTGTACAGGTCAAAGCGAATCCCTGAGCACCTATGGCTGTCTGTCTGGAAGTTCCTTCCTAAAACTTTAGTAGTCTGAGTATTATAAATACTGTTTGGAAAGCCTAGACTAAAATGAAAAGATTATTTGAATAAGTGATATTTCTCAAAATACAATTTTAGGCCTGGAACAATAGGCCAGGCATGCCCAGCTGAGCTTGGATTCCCAGCACCTTCCTAAGAGCCAACCATGGTGGTACAGATCTATAGTCCTAGTTTTAGGAAACAGGTGGATCCTTGGGGCTCACTGGTCAACCAGTCTAGCCAATCAATAAGCTCCAGGTTCAGTGAGAGACTCTTCTCAAAAAAATAAGGCGGAAGGCAATTGAGAAAAAAATTGACATCTGGTACACTCATAAGCCATGATCTAATCAATGCATGATTTGTATTTGTTTATTTATTTTTTGGTTTTTCGTATTTAAATGAAACTTTATTGATTCATTGGTTGATTGGTTAACTGGCTTTTTTTTTTTTTTTTCCTGAGTTGGGATCTCATTGAGTACGATTCTTCTACCTCAGTTTCCTGGAGTTGGGGATTACAGGTACACATCAACAGGCCTAGCTCAACCATTTACTGATAACTTGTGTCCCTTCACACTGCCTGGAATGCCAATTCTACAGACTCAGGACCCACGGACTTCCTTCTGCTTCGTGTTTTTTGTTGATGTTTTGTAGCATTGTTCAGCTACTGCCCAGGCTTGGCCTGTGCTCCTAGGCTCTAGCAATCCTCCTGCCTCAGGCTGAGTATCTGAGGCTACAGGTAAATCCCACCATAGGAAGCTCTTCAGGAGTTGTATTTTGAATATGCTGTTGACATGTTAATGCTAGATCAGAAACCCCACAACAAAATCAGAAAAGGAGAAAACAAACGCCGTTACAGGTGCGTTTATCAGGACACGGTTACACATGTGCTCATCATGCCATCCAGAATACATCCCACTCCATGAGCTGAAATATATGCATCCTTGGTAATTCACTGCAATGTAATATTTGCTAACTTACTGGAAGATATCTAGAAAACACCCTAAAACCAGAAAGCATAAAAACACGACAAATGCCAAAGTTTGATTTTTGTTTTTATCTTGGGGTTTTTGAGATGAGATCTGTGGTGGCTTGAAAACGCCTGGTCCAGGGAGTGAGTGGCACTATTAGGAGGTGGGCCTTGTTGGGGTGGGTGTGGCCTTGTTCGAGGAGGTGTGGCCTTGATGGAGTGGGTGTGGCCTCATTGGAGTAGGCCGGCCTAGTTCAAGTAGGTGTGTCACTGTGGGGGTGGGCTTTGAGACTCTTCTACTAGCTGCCTGGAGACAGTTTTCTCCTGTTTCCAGTGAGATGTAAATCTCTCAGCTCTTCCAGCACCATGCTTCCTGCCATGATGATAATGGACTGAACCTCTGAAACTGTAAGTCAGCACGCCTTTAACCCCAGCACTTGGGAGGCAGAGACAGGTGGATTTCTGAGTTCCAGGCCAGCCTGGTCTACAGAGTGAGTTCCAGGACAGCCAGGGCCACACAGAGAAACCCTGTCTCGGAAAAAAAAAAAAAAAAGAGTTGCCTTGGTCATGGTGTCTCTTCACAGCAATGGAAACCCTAACTATGACAGGATCTCAGAGGGTCTTATGTACCCACCCGGTCTTCTGATTTCTCCTCCAAAATTCTATGATTATATATACACATGGCCACAGCCAGCATGCAAGCAGTGTGCTGGCTGGTTTTATGTCAGCTCGACTCAAGCTAGAGTCACTTGAGGCCCCTTTATCTTCTGTGACTCTAGGTTATACCTCCATAATGTTGGCCTGAAGACAAGTCCGTAGGGTATGTTTTAATTAGTAATTGATGGAGGAGAGCCCAGCCCATTGTGGGTGGTACCATCCCTGGGCTGCTGGTCCTGGGTTCTATAAGAAAGCAGGCTGAGCAAGCCATGGGGAGCAAGCCAGTGAGCAACACCCCTCCATGGCGTATGCATGAGCTCCTGCCTCCAGGTTCCTGTCCTGTTTGAGTTTCTGTCCTGACATCCTTTGGTGATGAACAGCCATGTGGAAGTGTGAGCTGAATAAACCCTCTCCTCCCCAACTTGCTTTTGTTTTCATCACAGCAACAGAAACCCAGACTGTGGCACGGAGTTTTCTTTTGCTTTTCACCTGGGCTTTCTTAGATTTTAAAATATTTAAACACATTTTTATGTATATATATACACATATATACAAGATATATATACATATATGTAACATATGTATATATACAAGTATATATACAAGACACATAAGATACATATATATATATATATATATATATATATATCTTTATGTATCAGCTCTCTTAACTGAACTGCTTATGCTTTTTCTCGTTGCTTCTGTGGTGTAACAGGACCTCACTACTCAGGCCACACTGGCCTGGAAAGCCCACAAGACCCTCCAAATTATAAAGATCACAGGCACAAACCAATTTGCTTCCTCTTATTTTGAGAGAAGTCTCAAGTAACTGAGGGTAACCTTGAACTTCTGATCTCTCTGCCTCCACCTGCCAAGTGCTTGGGTTCACTCTTCTGCCAGGCTTTCAGCTGTGTCCCTTTGATAAGGTGGGTCATGGGTTACTCTATGAAGCAGCAGTATGTTGAAAACACAAGGGGAAAGGGAAACTCGTGCACATAAAGCACATGATAATTTTAAAAGAAAAAGAACATCAACCTGGGGTCATTCAGCATGAGAACAAATAACCCTATGTTCTGTATGTTTCCTATCATATTACAGTGTCGGGACAGTAAGATTACTCCTATGTGTACATTCCTGAGTTATCAGTATGTTGGATTATTCTGGGCACCCTATTTATGACAAAATATAAAATATATTTTTAGAAAATTTCACATATAATGACTGTAATTTTCAAATGTTGGCAGATAGTGAATTACAGCTTGAGTTACGAGGAAAGTCAAAAGGACATTACAGATAAAATAAAATTCAGGGCAGCAATTTCCGAGTGAGATGGTGACCATGGAGAATTCACTCATCACCTCTGACGGTTTCCTATCACTCATCAACCTCTCTGACAGCATCAAACCTGCCCTCCTCCAAAACAAGAGCCAAGATGAGCCCCCATAAGCAACCCAAAACAGCTCAAACTAATAAGTCATTAACAATAATTTTGAAATTGACTTTCATTTTATCTTTTCTTTCTCTGGTCTAATATCTTTTGGGGGAAATATGATAATGAGATAATAGCCCAGTGAGGTGGTACACACCTTTAATCCTGGTACCCGAGAGGCAGATAGATCTTTTTGAGTTCAAGGCCAGCCTGGTCTACAGAGTTACAGGACAGCCAAAAAGAGAGAGAGAGAGAGAGAGAGAGAGAGAGAGAGAGAGAGAGAGAAGAAAGAAATAGGGCTGTCAGAAAGGATCGTGAGTCTATCAGTCTTCAACTAAAAGCAAGACTTTTGGGAGAGAGGGGTCTCGTGTAACTCAGGCTGCTCTCATGGTCACTCTAGAGAGCAGGATTCCTTAAATCTTGATCCACCTGCCTTTACCTTCAAAGTGCTAGAATTACAGGTGTGTGTCACCATGCCAGGTTGACAGTGCACTAGAAGCCCAGCCCAGGGCTGCCTGCACACTGGCCAAGCACTGCACACTGGCTGAGCTGCGGCCCCAGCTCCTCTTAACTGTGCTGGATACTCTCTACTCCACAAACTCAGCTCCCACAGTGCATAATGGATCTGGATGTAACTGCAACTTTTCACACAATCTTGAAACTGTGGGTGTGTGCATGCATTCTCAGTATGGAAACAGATAAAATAAAGCATGCAGATAATGCATTATTGCTGGAATGAGGTTGGGATCCAGGTAAGCATAATGGGCAGAGTTCTCATTTACTCAATGACACTGACATTCTATTTCCTCATTTAAAATTTTTAAATTTAAAATGGTTTTCAATCCTAAACTTCATATGGAAGCATGAAGACCCAGAATAACCCAGGTGATACTGAGCAGAAAGAGCAGCGCCACAGGGACCGCAGACCCCACCTCAGTCACAGTACAGCATCAGTAACCAGCAGGTAAGGCAGAGCCCACCTCGGTCACACCACAGCACAGTGACCAGAATCACGCTGGCACAGCAGCCACACACACCAGTAGGACAGGATAGAAATAAACCCAACTTACAGCTGCCTGGTATTTACCAAGATACATAAGACACGCACTGGGGGAAAGACAGCCTTTCCAGCAATGGTGCTGAGAAAGCAGGATTCCCACATAGGACAAATCACACTGCACCCTTATCTCACATCCCACACAAAACTCGACTCAGGGTGGATCAAGAGTCTCGGGGAAACACCTCAAACTAATAGGGGAAAAGTTCAAGATGTGGAATCAGCAAGGGCCCTCGAAGAAGGACTCTAATGGCTGACAAGAAATCCAGAAGCTGACAGTGCCATTCCACACCACGACACGATCAGTGAAGGAGAGATTCTTTGCCAGTCATATACTGGGCATCTAGAGCCTACGAATAACTCAATAAATTAAATACCAAAAGAATCAAGTCCTGACTGAATAGACAGTCTCCAGAAGAACTAGCCAAGAAGTATTTGAAAGTATGTATGATGTCCTTAACCACTGTGGAACAGCAAATCCCATCCTTCCCTGGGAAGAATGGCTACCATTGAGAAAACAAGTGACTGGGAATACTGGGGAGGGGTAGGTAGAGGGACCCTCACACATGGATGGAGAAGATGAGACTGGTACACCTCCGATGGAAATCAATACAGAGACACTTCAAAGTAACTAAAGGTAGGGCCTGGAGAGATGGTTCCCTGGTTAAGAGCACTGGCTGCTCTTCCCGAGAACAAGGGTTCAATTTCCAGCACCCACACGGCAGCTCACAAATGTCTGTGACTCTAGTTCCAGGGGATCCAACATCATTGTCCGGCCTCCACAAAAGACACCAGGCAAGAGGCACATGTACATACAAGCAGGAAAACACCCAGACACATAAACTCATTATTTTTAAAAAACTAAAATTAGAACTACCTAGTTGTTAAGAAGGCTCAGTGGGTAAAGGCGTTTGCCACTGAGCCTGACAGCTTGCGCTCAGTCCCCACCCACCCACAGGATAAAAGAAGAGAACCAACTCCCACAAGTTGTTCTCTGGCCTCTACAGACACATGGTCTCTCTCATACACACATACACACACACACACACACACACACACACACACAGAGACAGACAGACAGACAGACAGAGACAGAGAGAAGGAGAGGGAGAGGGAGAGGGAGAGAGAGGAAGGGAAGGGAAGGGGAGAGAGGGGGAAGGGGGGGAATTTTAAAATAGCCCCTATGTAATCACATACAGTACTTCTGGCTATAATCCCAAAACCCCAAGTCAGCACATGACCCACAAATGCCAGCACATCTACGTTTATTACACGCACTATTTCCAACAACGCCGTATGGAACCACCAAGACAGCCCGCCTACTGATGCTCGTACACAGCGTAAAGAAGAATAAGGCTGGTTTGTTCACAGGAAATTTGACAGAACTGGAGACCATCATGTTAAGTGCAAACCAACCAGACAAGAGAAAGGCAGACTTGTGCGTGTTTTCTCTCGTGTACGTAAGTTTATTAAGTTTACGTAAATGTGTGCCACGGACGCTAAAGTGAAACTATTAGGGGGTGGTAGGAGGATCGGTAGGTGAGAGAGGGGACTAATTACAGCGGCTGTAGAAATGATCTACAAAGGTGTCACCATGTGACCCAGGATTCTGTACACTAATAGAAATATTAAGAAAAGGAAAATGGCGTGATTTCACTTTCCTTAAAACATTAGACACGGCAGAATAAGCAACCATTTATCAGTGAAAAACTATAATACAATAAATGGTTTTCCTTTTATCTTATTATACTCTATTTTGTTAGGCTTGGTTGTGTGTCCTAGGAGCCTGCTCTTCTCTAATGAGAGACAGAAACCCAGTGGATGTGAACAGGAGAGGGGGAAGTCAGAGGAACAGAGGGAGAGGAAATTATACTGTATGAGAAAAGAATCTGTGTTTAATAAAAGGGGGATTAAAAATAAATCAAAGAAAAGAAAATTTGGGATTATAATAGTTACCCAGGGCGTCCAGCAGACTTCTCCACGGTTTTCTCCCATCTGCCACCTTTCCAGGTTTACTCAAATCTGGACACTGAGTGTCCGAAGACAGTACCCAGACTGCGTGAGTGCCACACTGGCCTTCTGGCTCCCGCTTCCTCTGGGCTGGTCCTCCAGATGTGAGCTGTCCCACAACGTGGCCTGGTCTTAATATACGCACATCTACAAGTCTCAGCCCATGTAATCTAAGTCAGAAACATCACCAGTATTGCTGAATGTCCAGGAGCACCCATGGCGCTGGCTTACAGACTCAGATACATGCTAAATAAAACTTCAAATTGACAGGTACCTATCAGCAGGTAGCAAGAGTTACTAAAGTCAGTCTGTGTACTTTTTCTAGAAATGCTGTTTATTTCTAGAGAAAGGTATGGTAAAGGGTGCGATCTTATAGTTTTCCTTAAAATATGTGCAAAACGGACACAATATTGAAAAATCACAAAAATCACTAATAGAATAGTCGAAAGGACAAAAGACACCAGAAGTGGACCAAGCTACAGAGCTCAGCCACGTGAGAATGTGAAAATTCTTAGCTGCTGAACCCTTACAGGGGGTGAAGAAAGAACGGGACAAACACGCCCCATGAACCCTGAAAATGTGGGTTAAATGATGTGATTTTGAGTTTTCAATAAAACAACATGGTTTTAGCTCAACAACGAGAGAGAAGGCTTACTGCCGAGGCAGGCGCTGTTATTAACAACACATGGATTCAGTGCAGAAGCCGGAGCTGACAGGGCCAGCCAGGGCTCCAGGCTCTCCCCGCTCCTCCTGGATTCTCCACGGCATGTCATCATGGTGACTGACTAGCAAAAGGAAGGAGGCTGCTGGTGCCCTTCCTTCAACTAAACCCTGTAGCCTCTCACACCGGCACACTTACCGGCTCCTCCTGAACAACACAGATGCCAACACAGACCTTCTCATCTCTATAAAGCCCGTAAAACCATCCCCAACACTCCTAAATCTTGTGTAGATGGCCACTCCCTACCAACTATACACAATCAAAGATGTTGAGGGCCTGGGTTGGGGAGATAGATAGCTCAGTGAGGGTCAAGGGCTGAAGTTGGGGAGATAGCTCAG
>JADRCH010000178.1:2287184-2297918 GCA_019843965.1 Rhynchomys soricoides
GAGATAGCTCAGTGGGGGTCAAGGGCTGGGGTTAGGGAGATAGCTCAGTGGGTCAAGGGCTGGGGTTGGGGGAGATAGCTCAGTGGGGGTCAAGGGCTGGGTTTGGGGAGATAGCTCAGTGGGGGTCAAGGGCTGGGTTTGGGGGAGATAGCTCAGTGGGTCAAGGGCTGAAGTTGGGGAGATAGCTCAGTGGATCAAGGGCTGAAGTTGGGGAGATAGCTCAGTGGGTCAAGGGCTGGGGTTGGGGAGATAGTTCAGTGGGTCAAGGGCTTGGTTTGGGGAGATAGCTCAGTGGGTCAAGGTCTGGGGTTGGGGAGATAGCTCAGTGGGTCAAGGGCTTGGTTTGGGGAGATAGCTCAGTGGGTCAAGGTCTGGGGTTGGGGAGATAGCTCAGTGGGTCAAGGGCTGGGGTTGAGGAGATAGTTCATTGGGCCAAGGGTGTATGGTACCAAAAATAAGGACCAGAGTTCAGACCCTGCATCAACCTCAAGCTAAGTGATTGTATGCATGTCAGTAACCCCAGTGATGACTAAACCCTAAGAGCTTGTAGGCCAATCAGTCTATCCTAATCCGTGAAAGCAAACATCTTGTGGTGGAAGGAGGAAGCTCGCGGGCCTCACCTCTTCCCGAGGATTTACATACAATTAAGGGTTGGGGGTGGACATGTTACTCTCACGTACATGTGGACTTAATCTAATGAGACTTGCTGAGTCTCACACACACAAAAATGTGTGTGTGAAACAGAGAGGAGCAGCAGATGGGAACTGGAAAGGAATTGTCAGGAACAAGGATAAAGGGCACGGAAAGACACAGTTGAAATACATTATGTGCACAGAAGAAGGTACAACGATGAAGCTCACTGTTGTGAATAATCTATGCTAATAGAACATTAAAACATTGGGCAAACAGTGATTGAGAAAGACCCCTGATACATGTTCTGCATGCTTCACGCATACACACCCACATAGACATATACACGTACACAACACACATACACACAGACACCATACAAGTAAATAAAACACCGAGAACTGCAGAGAATAAAGGTTTGACGTGGAAATTCACATTCGCGGAAATTCACATTCGCGGCACTGATGCACTGATATCTTGTGGTCAGCGTTATACATGTCACAAGTCACTTCAATGTTTTCCCTTCCTCGGTCGAGGTGAATGAAGCTCCTGTGAGGTAATCTATTCATCAGCAATGTGTGTCACAGTGACACCATATGCACAGCAGTATGGAGCCAAGGTCCCATGGGCGTGGCTGTATTTTCAATAGGTGTGCTGTTCGAATTATCCTTTTAATGACTTAGACTCACTTCTATGCAATACGGCATTCTCAGAAGGTCCAAAAACGCACAGAAATAATCTTGTAAACTAGGTGTAAACTATGTACTCCCTGTAACTAGCAAATCAAGGAATCTTACCAAGTCATCCGTAAGTGAATGCATTCATTCAAACATTCATTCATTCAGCTCTTCCTCACCACCTACCCATCTTGGAGATAGACCTAGTGGGAGCTGAAGTACGGAGCCAGCACTGTGATTTACACGAATATGATCAAAGGAGGGCATGGCCCATGGTGCCTAGCAAAAGAACTGCCAAAGGGAAGGCAAGCTCCACAATAAGAGACAAGATCAGGCTGAGTTAATATGAGGAAACTCAGCAGGCAGAGGCAGGTGGAGCTCTGTAAGCAAATGAGATCCTATCTCAAAAAATACAGAAGAGGAGGAAGAGGAACAGGAGAAAGGAGGAGGAGGAGGAGGTAGACGGGAATCGGGAGGAGGAAGAACAGGAGAATGAGGAAGAGGAGCAAAGGGAGTGCAGAGGCAGGAGAGGCAGGAAGAGGAGGGGTAACAGGAAAAGCAGGAAGGAAATTCTAGATATAGGATAGAAACTAGTGCGTGATATCCAGCTAGACTTCGGGGTTTGAGGTCCTACAGGGAAATTGCAGTGAGGACACACTGCATGCCAAGCATTCTCGTAGAGCCAGGTGCCACCCCCACTAACATAGTCAAGACCTCCTAAGGTGACATCACTGGTCACAGAGCTGCTCTGGAGAGCAGCTGGATCCTCATCACTGTCCAGCTTCAGAGTGTGTTCACTCATCAGCAGAGAATTCACAGTACAGCCATTTGTTTCCAGGTTCTTCTTCTTAATAAGTCTAATTGCAAGCTGCAGCTATATGGTAGAGCTTGATACAATACAATACAGTTTGATACAATACAATGAGGGTGAACTTGTGTGAATGATAAATGGGTACCACTAAGAACCCCTGTGGCCTCTGGACAAGGAAGAATGACCCTGCCCAGCTCAGGATGTGCTTACTCCACTGTGTGCCTCCCCCAGAGCATGGAGAGAGGTCAGGACTTTAACAAGGTCAGTACCATAAGCATATATGTGTCTTTTCAGCAATTACTTGAAAGGGATAGGAAGAAGAAACCAGAGAGAGAAGAGGCTAGGATGCCATTTACAATAGATCCAGGATGATAAACTCTATGAGGACAGACATAAGAGATTAAATGACTCCCAAGAGCACAAGTCAAGAGAGCTGCCAGCATCAGAGCCTGGGTCTGCAGGTTGCAGGGACCATGAAAGGAGATCCACAGAAGACTGCCAACATCGTGGCCTGACACCACTAAACAAGCAGAGTCCCAGGATGAGTAACAGTGATACCAACTGCAAAGAATTCAGAAGTGACTAGAAAGAGACATCATGACGGTGGCAACTCTTACAAAGAAAAACATTTAACTGGGGCTGATTTACACTTTCAGAGGGTCAGTCCATAATCATCATGGTGGGGAGCATGGCAGCGCCCAGGCAGACATGGTGCTGGCGAAGGAACTGTGAGTTCTACATCTTGGTCTGAAGGCCGCTAGAAGACTGACTCTCTCAGGCAGCTAGGAGTGGGGTCTCAGAGCCCACCCCCACAGTGACACACTTCATCCAACGAGGCCACACCCACTCCAACAAGGCCACACCTCCTAATAGTGCCACTCCCAGTGGGCCAAGTATTCAAACACAAGAATTGATGGGGCCATGCCTATTCAAACAACCGCACTAGGTAATAAATACTAAAACACTAAATATAAAGCACGGCTGTATTAAAATCTGAAATTAACCTTATACTCCAAAACCTAAATACTTCATCACAGACACAGAGTAGGAGAGATCTGTGACACAGTCTTTCATAAAAGTCAAGTCATTGCAAGACACAGATCTACATGGTGCAATCCTTCACATGAGTTAACCAGGGGAGCTCCATCAGAGAAGTGGTAAGAAGCAAGGTACTGGGAGAAGGCAGAGGAGGAAGCAAATAAGCACAACATACGAGAAGAAGAATGGAAATGTCACAATGAAGTCATTACTCTGTGTGCTTAAATAAGCCAGATAAGTAAAGCCAGATTCATATTTTATTAAGGTGACGACTATAACAAGATAAACACATCATAAGACTCTCAAATTACATAATTAATGTAGCTTATGTGACACATTCCTATTAATAATAGTTTATTATGCGTGAACAGTAAAATAACATTAGACAAGCAATGGAGAAATCCAATCAGAGGGACTCCCTGACGTCCACACTGGAGTCTTATTGACACAATGCTATCTAACACTAATCGTAGGATTTAGAAAGCAGAAATCTCTTCAGAGTGGTGAACAAACATGTTCCTCCGAGACTGGCATTTTGATTACTATCACTTCAGCAAATAAAAGATAAAAACAAAACAAAAGAACAAGGCACAAGGCACTCTGCAAGGCCAATTAGGTTGCATAAACCAAACGAACGAAATACTGGAGCGAGTTCAGGTACTAAGCCTGGTACCTCATCTTAAACGTGTCTGTCTTAATCAAGACTTCCAGGGAGATTTTGTGGAGAGCGGCTGCCCCCTTTCTGATGTTGTCTGTAAAGGTTGGGAGCCAATGACAAGATATGCTGGGGCACTTTAATAAGCCACAAGAATCAAGCCTAGGAATGGGCTGAAGAAGCAGGGGTGAGGACACAGGGCTAGCTACTTATTCTTACACAAAATAAACACTTCTTGAGCACTTGTAGTATTCTTGAAACCAAAAGAGGTATGGTCCCTGGGCATAAGGAGCTATAGCTCTACAAAGAGGCCAGATAAACACCTAAATTTACAGGGAGAAAGAAAAGATACCAGACAACAAAATGAAGTCAACCCCAAAAGCCAGAATCTATTTATAGTCTGTGGCAGAGACTGTGAATGCTTACAATTCCCAGGTAGCTTAAGTCTCTGTGCTCCTCCAAGAGGAGAGGGGGTGAGGGATGGAGGCAGCATCCTCGTTATTGGTCCTTGAAGTGGAAGAGGAAAGCTCAAGTAAGACCTGGCTCCATCCTGTTCTGAGCCCCCCCCACATACACACACTGTCACCCCCAGTAAGTCAAATCCCCTCTCTACACCAGTCCCCTTATTTGTGAAATTCAAGTAACACACCCTTTCCTTACTAGATAAGAACTGAACAAATGCAGACCAACCAGAGGTGCCCTGGCATACAGCAGGTGCCCAAAAAATGCTGGGTGCTATACCTGAATGATGTAAAATATCAGTTCAGCCACAAAGCCGGGGCAACTATTCAGATCCCTACATTTTTTAATTAAAACAATTAATTGGAGTGTGATTGGTAAAGAGAACCCTGTTTGTATTTAATATATAAAATGTGATGAGTCTGGAGATAAGTAGACACCTATGCATCCTGCTTCTGGGTAAACTGCTTACCTCTCAGTGAGAGATCTATTATGTTTGGAAGGCTCACTGGGACTCATCCTGGGCTGCAGTGTGGCGTGGCCTGGTGTGGACCTGAGGAATCATGTTGGAAGGCTCCTTTGTGAGAAGCTAACCAGACCCTAATAGCCTACTGCATACTCACACACTCATAAACTTTGTCTTGAGTATTTAATCTATCACATTAATAGTGTAAATTGAAGGAAATAATTTCCCTTCAGTCAACATTCCCTCAGCTCCATGTTCAGTTAGAAACAAAGAAATCCGGAAATGATAGTTACTCTGTGACCAGTGAACCCAGAAACCCAGAATTCAAAAAAGCCCAAACTAGTAGTGACTGACAAGACCCCAAGATACCCAGCCACCAATCAGCCCTAGCCCTAAAGTCCAGATGGGAAGGTGGCTGGCAGTACAATCTGTGGGTGCTCTCCCTAGCTGTGTTCAGATCACACCAATAGAGCACCACTCCTTATGTGGGGTGTGAACAGTCTTTATGGATCAGTTTGGCAAAGCACTTGACATGTGACTGTACCACTACAAACGTGTTAGCAGGCGCAGCCAGAAATCGTGGCAATGGTATGATCATTTGAGTGTTCTGGTGACTCACATGATTCTGGTGATTCTTATGACTAAGAATACTGGAATAGGATTGGTGGTGCCTACCAGAGTGGAGTAGCATCTTTCCCAAGGCAGCTTTCACTTTCAGCGTACAAGAACTGCTCTCAGGCTACCAACAAATAATCACACAGAATCGGATGGCTCGGCTTCTGTGAAGTCTCCAGATTGATATCTGGACCCTTATACCATGATGCCTTGTGACTGTGAATACAGAAAATAAACACAATCTCTGGTATAGCCATCTAAGCGTCACAGAGTGAGTAAATACTGCAGTGAATCCTAACGCTTGAAACAGAATCTTCCTGAGTCCAGAAATCCACCTGGCTGCCAAGAATAATACTTCCGCGCTTCAAGCAATACCAGTGCCCAGAGGGGTTTTCAGTGACATAACCATATGAGTTACTACATGTTGGGTAAAATAGAAAAAGCAGGCATTTGTGGATGTACAGTTTGCAGAGATCTCTAAACTACTCAGGCAGATTACACAAATGTAGAAGATTCTAGGACTATGCAGCATCTGTTTATGATGTTTGATTATATGGGGTTTTCCTGTGTTCTGGGGCTGGGGGGGGGGGAGCACACAAATCTCTTACAACTGTCTCGTTGAATGAAGCCCTGTGATGATAACCGAACAAATACATGAGTGATCGTGGCTTTGGGCTGAGGTAGAAACAACTGCCGCTGGATAAAATCGAATCAATTAGATACCAAAGAAAGCCTTTGAATTCGACGGGCTATAATGAAGCGCTGTTTGCTCGGCTCCCTGGCAGTCAAACCAGCGCCTTGTCGGCTCACTACTTCACACATGATTTCTATTTCAGCTCTGATGTCAAACTCGACATCACACATCATGGCACAAAGAAAGAACCAGTTTAGCTAGTTGAGTGAAACAGCAGACAGCTGCTAGCAGAGACAGGTCACGGCTGGGGAGGGGCATGGCACGTTCAGTTCGCTGTGTTTTCCTTCAGAAGAATGTCAATAAAAACCATGGCCAAATGAGGTATTGAAGGGAAAGTCCCGCTATGCTATGCCGTAAACCTCTGGGTTAACCTAAGAGTGGCAGTCAGGCAAGTTTGCAGAGGGGAAGGAACCCTGGCCAAACACACGGCTGCCAAGAACTTGAAGAAAGCTGTCTTTCTCCCTCGGTGTCCCAAGGAAGGAACGGGTCCCACATTTAGAAACGTTATTTCGGGGACCAATAGCAATTTATTTTGATAGAACCACTGGATGTTTTTTCCTCCGGTTCTCAACAAAGGAGCCATATTAGGAAATAATCTTGCAAAAAGCAAAGTACTCCCTCCCCCTTGCCCACGATCGATGCACACACGCGGCGCACAATGGCCGGCGCGCCCGCACTCGCCCACGCGGCCGCGGATCCCCGCAGCCGCCCCGCCGCAGTCCCCGCGCCCGAGGCCCGGCCGTAGCGGGGAGCCGCTCTGCGCTCGCTCCAGGGCTGCCCGCCCCCCAGCGGGGCCCAGGAGAAGCGGCTGCCAGCGGCCGGGACGCCGGTCCCCGCGGGGCAGGGGGCGCTCCGACGCCCACCTGCGGGCCTAGCGGGGCGGGCGCGCCGCGGCCCCCGGCCAGCACGCGGGGCTGATGCTCAGCTGTCACCCTGTCGGGCCACGCGCGCCCGGAGGCGAGAACTTGGCGGGCGGTGGGCGCACAGACCCGGATGGCCTCGGGGTCCCGCGGGGCCCCCTCCCCGCCAGCCCCACCGCCGCCGTCGCCGCCGCACTCACCTTCTTCCGGGGCTGCCATTTCATCATATTTGTACAGCCGACCCGGGACGCATCAAGAGGTGGGCTGGGGGCTGGGGGCAGACGCAGGGCGGCGGCGACTGCAAGTCATGCTGCCTCCTTGCACCCCCTCGTTCTTTCCCGGATAGGACGGTCAGTCTTCGTCTTCGGTTCTGCGCGAAGTGCCGCGGCCACCACTCTCTCCCACGGGGTTAGGACGTCCCGGCGGCCAGCGGCGCGCCCGGGCCGGAGCGGGGCATGTTCCCCAACCCGCGCCTGAGAAAAGGCTCCAGACAGGAGCTCTCCGATGGGCCGCAGACCCCTCAAAGCAGAGACCCAGGGCAGGAGCCGCCACAGAAACCCGGCCGGGTTCCTGCCATCCAAACCCCTCTTGGCGAATTCTCCTCTTCTCAAAAAAAAGAAAAAAATTAGACAAGCAATCAAACCCTCACACGCAGCCTGGAGCAATTCCCAAAATTCTGGGTGTATTTCTCGTTTGTAAAAATTTAGCAAAGAAAATTCCAAAGATCCGTAATCAGAGCTTCTTTGCGCAGTTTTCTGCTTCTTAGACAACTTGGGATCGGATCTGCCCTTCCGAAATGTCCACCTTCTCTGAACACAGTAAATAGGAAAACTTGGTTTGTGTGTTTAGATATTTTTTTTTTCTTAATTCCCAAGAACCTAAGTGGGGAAAGGCTGGAAGGAAATCCTGCAAGAACCTAACTCCACAGCTCAGTCTGCACTAATGACTTCCTTCCCTTCAGTGTGAGCACAGCCAGCCCAGCTCCAGCCACACAGAGCACAGAGTTTCTGGGTCTTAGTGCCACGACATCTACTACACAGCAAAAAAGTAAAGCTACAGTTCCACAGGCGTCCACAGGCCGGCTCTGAAACCTCTCAAGAATTCTTATATTTGTATGAGCTACATGGAGAAATAAAGGGGGCAAGAGTCCAAATCAAACTTCCACAGAGGGGCTGGAGAGATGGTTTCGTGGCCAACTGTACTGAGGACCTGTTCCCAGAGGCCATGCCACTTCCTGGGGATCTGACCTCCACCCTGCAGATAGATGGCTGTGCACCGAAATTCATGCAAGCAAACACACTTAACATAAATAAAATAATAAACGAATCTTTTTTAAAAACCATAAAAATTCTGATTTAAAGAAAAGATTTGAAATCTCAAACAAGAAGAAAATTAATCAGAAACTTTACCACAAATAAACTTAAATATAAATTTTGTTTCCCTAAATTAAATTCTTTTTAAAAGTGACAAAGTCTCGCTGGGGCAGTGGGGCACGCCTTTAATCCCAGCAAATGAAAGACAAAAGCAGGCAGATCTCAGAGTTCAAGGCCAGCCAGGGCTACAAAGAGAAACCCTGTCTCGGATGGATGACTGGATGGATGGATAGATAGATAGGCAGGCAGGCAGGCAGATATAGACGGGCTGCGATTTATTCATCTTTTGTGTAATAATTCCATCTTATGGATGGTGACTAACCTACGAATACAATACTCTTACCATTAACCTGTCGACTCCCATCCCACCTTAAGGTTATTTTCGTAGATGCTAATGTAATCGGTGTTGGAGGTTACTATCCTACTAAGGGGGTGCACACACTATTAAGTGTATCCAACATTCCTTGTGCATTATCAGAACTAACTTATGCAGGGAATCTGATGCAGGCAGGGGTGTCATTCACTAAAACACCCAAAACAATTGCAGCCAACCTCCAGTGAGCACAGGTATATCTCTCACTCCACCTTCCATGTGAGGTTGCTTGCTCAACAGAAACACACACAGAGAGAACTTGAGGGCTGGAAGTCAGACCCACAGGACCTTACTTCAGAGCCTATGTCACTGCACACTGAACACCACAGCTACATGCCACATAACCCTGCCATGTCCTTGCACAGCTCCAGGGACTGGAGAAAAGACAGGTAGATGGACAGCTGGGGCCAGATGGTCTGGGTTTTCTGATGGAGAAACCTCAGCTCCCCAGAAGCACAGCGTGTTTAGTATCTGGAGTTGAACAGAGGTGAGGTTACAGCATTCAGATGAACAAGGAGGCAGGGTCTGTGGTGTGCACTGGACCAAGGAGACACAGTTAGCAATCTCACAAAAGTCTTTGCAGGGGAGCAGTCTTCAGGCCTTAACCATCCACAGGAAAAAGCTATTGTGCACATTTTCTGCACACATCATCAACACTTGAACTCAAGTCTCCCGGAAAAGGCTTTGCCAACTCTCTCACCCTGAGACTCATGGGTCCTAGACAAGGCTGCGTCTGTGTCAGAGCACACATCCACTCACTCAGGGCTCTCTCTGTCCTCTACACACCTCTCGTCATCACTGTACCTCCTGTCAACCCCTTTCCTGGGTGCTACAAATATGAGGAAGAGGCTGCTCCAAATCATGACTTCAGCCACAAAGAAAGCCAGCATTCTCAGTGTACTGTGACGTACTCAAATTGTTCTGGCAACTTCATGTATGTATCCTACTAGAACTGAAAATTCCCTATCGACTTTCCTAAAATCAGCTCTCTTCCCAACAGCCCTAGCTTCTGTCCATGACGTCATTATGTTCCCAAGATCAAAGACTCCTGCCACAACATTCCCCACATCTAATCTGAGAACTCCTGTAACTCCTTCCTGGACAGCACTTTCAAATTCTTCTTGCTGATACCCCTGAGTTCCAGGCCAGTTGGGCTCCAACAGGAGACCCCTGTCAAAATTAAAAACGAAACAAGAATGAATGCAGAGAGAGTAGAAAAGAATGGCAAATGAGTGCGATTCCATCCTACTTCACACAGAAGACAAGGCAGTTGTTGTTGGAACCAAAATCGGAGTTTACTGTATAGAACGCAAAGCTCTGAAAAGATTAACAGTAATGTGAATGATGGGGTTCCAGGCTGACCTTTAATGCCTAAGCTTAGAATCTCGTCCTGACTGAGACTCACAAATTGTTGGAATTACAGGCATATAGCATGCCCAGCCCAAAGCAGCATTTAATTTTAACCTACCTAATACAAAAGACAATATTAACTCTGATTTTATGAGGCTGTTGTAACTTTTTAAAAACTATATGCATGGTTAAAGACTCATTATGACTTTTTGGTTGATAACAAAGCTGAAATTCATAGCAGTTCCATGATCTGGCCACATCCACATCCAAGGCCACATCCCAAGTCTGAAAGACCTAGAGTCCTGGCCCCTCCTGGAGACATGAGTGGCTGGTGGTGGCTTTAGGGGTAAGGGGACATTTCTTTTGACTTTCTATCTAACATGCATCTTCAGACAGACAGGGACAGAATGCATACAAACCGGGTGTAAAACAAAGGGAGCTATGGGGACGTGGGGGGTAAGAACCTGGGGACGTGAGGACCTGGGGCTGTGGGGACGTGGGGCTGTGAGGACCTGGGGACGTGAGGACCTGGAGCTGTGAGGACGTGGGGACTGTGAGGACTTGAGGACGTGGGGACGTGGGGCTGTGGGGACGTGGAGCTGTGAGGACGTGGGGCTGTGGGGACGTGGGGCTGTGAGGACGTGGGGACGTGGGGCTGTGGGGACGTGGGGACTGTGAGGACTTGAGGACGTGGGGCTGTGAGGACATGGGGACGTGGGGACTAGGAGGACTT
>JADRCH010000178.1:2303011-2319411 GCA_019843965.1 Rhynchomys soricoides
GGGACGTGGGGACGTGGGGCTGTGGAGACATGAGGACGTGGGGCCGTGGGGTGGGGCTGTGGGGACGTGGGGATGTGGAGCTGTGAGGACCTGGGGCTGTGAGGACGTGGGGACGTGGAGCTGTGGGGATGTGGGGTCGTGGGGATGTGGGGACGTGGGGCTCGGGTACAGGAGCTGGGGATGGAGCAGGTGGTAAGGGCCCTAATCTGTCAGGGGGAACTACAAATGTCATTTCCTTTTGCTCACAACTTTCCCAAAGCATTCTAAGAATCCAACCAAAACACGCCTGTCCAAGGGAATCAACCCAAGTGCATCAGCGTTATCCGAAGCTTTAAGATGCCTTCTAATTGTTTAGATATCTTCCCCGTGTGTCATGTACTTGTAATCTGGGTGCGATTTTTTCCCCTGAAGTCTGGTATCTGTCTTAGCTTTCATTTAATAGAGGATCATTATTAACTAGAAGCTTTTAAATTCCAACACCATACTTAGTCTTTTATATTTTTTTCTTCTTTGTATCTTACTAGGCTTAATATAATAGAAGGTGAATTGGTATTTATACCTGATATATTCACAGACTTCCATTATGTCCTGTAGGGACTGACACGGAAATGCTCACCTCTTGCTCATCTGCACTGTGTTTTAAACCAGATGACTAAACACAGCATTGAGGTATGCTTGGAGAATATGGAGATTTCCCTAAAGACCCCTAAAGGGGTGTAAATTAAAAGTGTATCTGATACCAAAACAGCTTACCTTGTGATCGACAGTTCATGTGAAAGCCTTGCTTTGCTAAGGAGCTAACTTGGCAGTGCAGCAAGGAGCCGCACGCCCTCTGGCTGCAGACATTACCTCTGAACCTCCTCCCACTGGCAGCAGCTCTGGAGAGGCTGGGGTTAGCTATGAACCTCACTCCAAGGCAGAAAGGATGAGGGGCAGTCAGATAGGGGTGGAGGAAGGAAGTGCAGAGCTAACATCAGCAGCCAAGAGTACCTGACCACACTTGGCAAGTCTGAGGATGCAGGGAATCATGAAGCGCTTGTGTCCTTAGGATAGGGGAGCCCAAGAATGGTTAAATCTTGGCTAAATCTTGGTTAAAGACTGTGGCTGCTGGAGTCATCTCCACAGGACAGGCCACAGCATTCCTTCAAAAAGCAGAAGGAGGCTGAATGCAGTGTGCTAGACTTAGTGAGGAGCCCATGCCTGAACAGCCAGTAACGTGTCCACATCAGCAAGTCATCCAACAGGCCTGGGCCCTACGATGCAAGTCAGGCTGTACTGCAGTTACATAAGGAAGACTTGTGTAGCCCAGGGGCAGTGCATTTGAAGGTCAATGTAGACTACAAGACCAAAAAAAAAACTAAAAGGGGGCAGAGCTGGAAGACAGCTCACGTATTAAAGCATCAGGACCTGATTTGAACCCCCAGAACCCAGGTCGCTGGGAGGGGCGGAGGCAGGAGGATCCCTGAGGCACCTGAGCCAGCCAGCCTAGCCTACTCAGAAAATCCCAGGTCCCAGTGAGCAACACTGCCTCATAAAACAAGGTGAGTGGCATATAAGAAATAGCACTTGAAGATGGGGCCCATATACATGTGTATATACTCACACACACATAAATATTTTAAGAGAAATACCTGTTTTTTAAAAAATGGTATAGAAGGCTAGGAATGCTACAAAGGAGTATTACTAAGACTAGTCCAGTTATCATTCACCGAGTGTATTCATGCACTAAAGCATTTCATATGGTTACTTTATTTCCTTGAAATTATATCATCTTGGTGCAGGAGAGAACGCTTGGCAGTTAAGAGCAATTATTATGCAAGTACAGGAACCAGAGTTGACACCTCAGAGTGTGGTCGTGAGCCCCTTAAGCCCATCACTGGGGTGGGAGAGGGTGGGAGAGACAGGAGCACTGCTGGGGCTCACTGGCTGCCAGCCTAGTTGAGAAGTGTAAGCTTCAGGATCAGGAAGAGGCCCTGCCTCAAAGAAATGAGGGCGATAAAGGAGGGTGCCTCACAAGCACACACACACACACACACACACACCCATATGACAAAGATGAGCACACTCATGCGCGCACATATACACAAACACAAATAACATGAAATAGCCTCCTCATGAAAAAGAACTATTAGCATTCCCATTTTAGGAAGAGAGAACTAAAATTGAAGAGTTACTAAGCTCTCTGTGCAGCGTGCTCAGAGTGATGGGAAGGAGGCTTCAGTTGCTAGCCAGAACCCAAAGCCTTCGTCCTGACTCCAGGGTTAGGCTACAGTGATGAGTCTGTACAGCATTTCACACAAGCTGCTGGCAAATCTCTTTGAGTTTTATGTTGATAATCCTGTAAATGCTCTGAAAGACAGACTAGGAGAACAATAAAGGCAGGAAGATCAAATAAGTTTCTGTGGCAATAAATCAATAAGGAGTGAAGCAGCCTGAACTAGGGCAGCACAAACAAAACAGGAGAGTTCTTAGATCCTACTAGTGAAGGAGGCCGAGAGGGAAGGACTTAAGGATTATCTCAAGATGTGTACCATCTTTCAGAAACAATAGGCACTCTGTTAATTAAAGCATAGTTGACAGAAAGAATAGGCAGACTCTGAATTCAGGGAGACCTGTAGAGTTCAAGGTACTGAGATGACAGATGCAGCAAAGGGGCAAGGAGGAAGAGGTGTGGTCTGGAGAGGGACAGATGGATGACAGACAGATGATAGATAGTAAACAAACAATAGAGATGATAAACAGACAAATGATAGACAATAGATGATAGGCAATAGATAGGTATAGATGATAGATAGATGACAGACATGATATCGTAAATAGACACTGTGGGTGTGGGCTTTAAGACCCTCCTCCTAGCTCCCTGGAAGCCAGTATTCTGCTAGCAGCCTTCAGATGAAGATGTAGAACTCTCGGCTCCTCCTGCACCATGCCTGCCTTGACGCTGCCATGCTCCACCTTGATGATAATGGACTGAACCTCTGAACCTGTAAGCCAGCCCCAACTAAATGTTGTCCTTAGAAGAGTTGCCTTGGTCATGGTGTCTGCTCACAGCAGTAAAACCCTAAGACATAGATCAATACATACATTCATAAACTATAAAGACTATGGTAACAATACATAAAAGTTTAGGTTTATAAAAGTTCTCCAAGGAGGGAGTATGAACCAAGATGAGAGAGATAAAGGAGGGGGCTGAGGTATGGGGGGGGGGAAATGGGGAGGAAGAAGGAGAGGAAGAGGAGGAAGGACTTAACTTGAATCTTGAGCAATTCTTCTTTTGTGTGCATTAGTGTTTTGCCTGCATGTATGTCCATGTGAGGGTTTCCGGTTCCCAGAACTGGGGTTACAGACAGCTGTGAACTCCATGTGGGTGCTGGGAATTGAACCCAGAAAGAGCAGCCAAAGCTCTTAGCTGCTGCTCCAACTAACAATGTTATATTTTTACTTTGGGGGAGAGGACATGATCTCCTATATCCTAGGCTGGTATGAACTAGGTATATAGCCAAGAATAACCTTAAACTTCTGATCTTTCTGCTTCTGACTCCCAGTGGCTTGAACTAGAGGTTTTAGCCAGCAACACTGGTTTAATGTATTCTTTTAAAAACTACAGCTGCCTTCATGTTCAGACAGGATGGTTAACTAATGTCCTTAATGTGGGAATTGTTATTTCAATAATACTGCCTGAAGCAAACTCACGAGCCATCACTTGGTACCTGTGTGATCTTGTGTCATTTTGCTATGTTTGAATTTTTAACACTTTCAGTGAGTTTGATTATAAACATACATGAGCATATATGCAGCAACTCCACTATAAGGTCAAGTCTGTATATTTTTATACAGTTAGTGCCACTGTAGTTTACTGTACTGCCTGTTTGGGAGTGGTTTCTTTTTTTTTTTAAGATTTGTTTATTTATTTCATGTATGTGGGTATCCTGTCGCTGTCTTCAGACACACCAGAAGAGGGCATCGGATCCCATTACAGATGGTTGTGAGCCACCATGTGGTTGCTGGGAATTGAACTCAGGACCCCTGGAAGAGCAGTCAACGTTCTTAACCTCTGAGCCATCTCTCCAGTCCCAGGAGTGGTTTCTAAATTCCTTTCCTGTCACGTATGTCATGGGTGGTGTACTGATGCAGCAGTACATGAACCTCGGTAAAGCCACCATTTCCCACCGTAATTCTCACCGCTGCCCATGACCGAGCAACTGCCTAGGCAGACTGACTAAGAGACTGGGCGACAGAGAGGAAAGTGCTCTGAACAATGTGTAGCACCACACAGTGAAGTGCATTAGAGTGTGGACATGTATGTCGGTGCCTGCCTATCAGTCCTTGCCGCTCTGCTCACAGCACCTGAGAAACCAACATCCATGACTGTCACAAGGAATAGATAAAGAAAAGGCAGCTTATACACAATGGAATTATTTTCAGCCATAAAAAATAATGAAATTGTAGAGGATGCACAGGAAGTGAGCAGAACCCTGCAGTGACCCTGCCTGGGTACAAACCAAGACACACTGATGCCTCAGACGGGCCCGAAAACCACACAACAGAAGATAGAACAGCTGGAATATTCTGGCTAGACAAGGAGAGGAGACTGTGGAGACACATAGCTACAGAAATCAGCTCAGACACCTGGGTTAGCTGAATGCCAATTTGCTCTGTGTCCATAAGGAGCCTTACAAAGGGAAGGGAACAGGAGGGAAGGGGAGGGGAGGGGAGGGGGGGAAAGAAGGGGAGCTGTAAGTACCACAACTATCTAGTGCTCCTAAAGCCTACAAAGCTTCGAAGCCCCACCCTGTCAGAGCAGAAAGACATCACCTTGGACATTCAGTAGCGGTTTCGGAATGTCGGGTAGGTGCATCATAGGTCCTTACTGCCCTACTCAGAACAGCTAAGGAAGGAACCAACATCCCTGTCTGTCACAGAGGGATAAAGGAAAGGTTGTTTATACATACAACACAATGTTTTTCATCATAAAGAATGAAGTTGTATCATTTGCAGAAAAACAGATGTGACTGGGGACAAAAGCCACATTGTCTCACATTCATAGTTCCTGGATTTTATACTGATGCATAAAATCATGTATGTACATATGACATCACATGACAGTAAAAGTGAAATCATCTAAGGAGCGAAGGAACTCGTGGGAGCTGAAGTGTCAGGAAGGGAGAGAGTAGCTGGGTGTGGGGAGCTATGCTCAGAGTGCACTACAGGCCCGTATAAAACTGTCACGTGACATAATACCATGGGCACTACAAAGCAACAAGGCAACCAACCCACCTCCCCCAAACAAACAAACAAATGTCATCTTGCCGGCATGATAGCACAGGCCCGGAATCCTAGTACTTGGAAATGCCCAGCACATTCGGTTCCCCCAATGCTCATCCAGTGATGTGGCCTATGGCTGGCCAGAAAAGTCTTTCTTATCTCTCTGGCAAGTAGTCAGTCCACTATCATAAGAGTGTTATCACCACGAAGCTAGACTGGGGGTGAATGACTGAGACCCCAGCACTGGGAGGGCAGAGACAAGACTGGAGCCTGGAACCAGCTCAGGCTACATAGGAAATTCAAAACTGCCCTGGGCTAGAAGTAAGATGCTATCTCAAAATACATACATACACACATACAACATACACACATACATACATACACACACATACATACACACACATACACACATACAACATACATACATACACACACATACACACATACAACATACACACATACAACATACATACATACATACACACATACAACATACATACATACACACACATACACACATACAACATACACACATACAACATACATACATACATACACACATACACACACACATATACACACATACATATATACATACATACATACACACAGACAGACAGACACATACACACACCATTCACAGAACTAAAACTTGAATATGAAGTAAAAGACTTTTCTTTCCTTCTTGGGGAAGCAGGTAGAGCAGGCTGCTCAATTCACATTCCCTGCTTTGAGGGACTTCCACATGGTCAACTCCAGCTTCTCTGCTCTCAGAGCCTGCACAGTTCCAGCTCTGACATCCTGGATACAAGAGGGCCGCTATGGCATCCTAAGAACAAAGTTCTTACTCTGCCTCCCTCATTTCTGCCCACTTCCTAACCCTGACTTACCAGCTTTACCCTTTTTTAATGTATACGGTGGCTTTTCCTGCATGCGTGTCTGTGTACCATTTGCATATCAGGGAATCCAGAAGACAGCGTCAGACCCTAGAACTTGACGGGTGGGCAGTTACAAGGCACCACATGGACGCTGGAAGGCAAACCTTGTGCTCTAGAAAAGCGGTCAGTTCTCTTAACCCCTGAGCTATCTGTCCAGTCCTAAGGGTGCTGCTTACTGGCTTGTTTCCCAAGGCTTGCTCAACCTGCTTTCTCACAGAACCCAAGATCACCAGCTCAGGGATGGCCCCACCCACAGTGGGAGGGGCCATCCCTGTCAATCACTAACTAAGAAAATGACCTACAGGCTTGTTTACAGACCTATCTCATGGAGGCCATTTTCTCAAATCAGGTTCCCTCCTCTCCGATGACTTCAGCTTGTATCAAGTTGACACAAAACTATCCAGCACAGTAATCATTAAGTATCTGCTGAACAACAACAAGCTATAATTTCAATTACATCATGATACTAAATACATAGAATTTGCTGAACACTGAGTTCCAGGCCAGTGAGTTCCAGGTCAGAGTAGGCTACAGAGGAAGAGGGAGAGGGAGAGGGGGAGGGGAGGGGGAGGGAAGGAGGAGGGGGAGAGGGAGAGAGTCCAGGAAAGGAGAGAGATCAAGCAAGCAAGGAAGGAAGGAAGGAAGGAAGGCAGGCAGGCAGGCCCATTATTCAAAAACACTCAGGTCTAAATCAGAAGAACTGACAGAAATGTTTCTGAAAAATAAGCAATAATTATTCTGAAAGAAAGGAAACCTAACTACCCTCTAAACATGTTTTAACCGCAGGGATGCCAGTGCTATCACTTTCTTACTTCTTATCAGGAAAATTTGTTCTACCAAAGATGAGAAGATAAGATGTCTTCAGATAGTTTAATAAACATATTTAAAACACTTTGAAATTCTTAGATGAACTAGAAATCACTTGTCAAAAGTACAATCTTATTTGTCAAAACATGAGACTGGGAAGGGAAGATGCAGAAATAGCAGGCTTGGAGCTGCCAAACTGACAGGCTGTCTTAAGTGAGGCAGTCAAAACATTCATATGCAGATTTTTGAAAGTGCTGCCACTCTGGCCAGGGGAGAAGCAGGAGAGGGTTTTGTGCTCCTTCTCTAAAGGTGCCTGAACCCGTCAGATAAAGAACATCCTGAAGACCAAATTAAGCAACAGCAGTTGAGAGCTCCAAGAGCTCTGCCTTCAGATGAGTGTGCATGTGGACGAGAGCTCACTGCCATGTTTGGAAAATGAGGCACCAGAGTCAACCCTACAAAAACATGCTTTCCACCTAGGCCTCAGAGCACAGTCGCTGGCAAGGGGCACAGAACGCCAGAAACAGCTTTCAGGGTCAATAGCTAGGGGTAGCCTAGTTAGCTGTTACACTAAATAGTAAATTTTGAACCACCAAGCCATCAAAATATAGTTAAAGGCTCATGACAGGAGAGCTGTCATGAGTCTGAGGCTAGCTCGGGCTAGAGTAAAGCTCTATTTCAAAACAACAGGCAACCGACTAAGAATCCAGATCTGACATGAGAGGGTTTTTTTGTTTTTTGGGTTTTTTTCCTTCCTCCATTTTATTTCTTTTTCCTGGGGTTGGTTACGGGTGCTGGGGGTTAAGCAGAGGCTGTGCCTGATTGGCAAGTAGGTGGCACTGAGCTCTATGCCCAGCCCTTAAAAGGTCCTCCTCACAAATCTATTAACTCCTGAGAGCTTGCCCCACCTGGGTGGTGAGATCACTACGTAGGCCTCCTCACATCTCACCAGGTTTCTGGAATGTAGAATGCTCAATTCTGCTTGGTTAAAAATGGGATATCTCCAGACTTAAATCCCTTTATCCTGTGGTTACATGGTATACAATTACATTCATTCAGAGTACCCAGAGAGGGTAAATCCACGAAGATAGAAAGTAAACAAGGATGTCACACACTGGGGAGCCAAAGCCTGCCTGCTAATCGGAATGAGGATTCTGGAGCCACACATCGGGGATGAAGACACAGCTTTGCTGTTTATACAATAAGCCCTGAGGTAGTCAGGAAGCTGGAGTTGACAGATCAATGTGAGACAGTCAGCTGTTGTAGTTGGACGTGTAATGGCCCCCACTGTCCTGTCTGACACTCACTTCTCAGCTGGTGTTTGAGGAGGCCATGGAACTTTCTGGTCACGAAGCCCAAGAGACAGAAGTAGTGAGCAGGGGCTGCGGGCTGGATGTGCACCCCGCTGTGGTGTGATAGACCTGTCCACTAACCCCACCACCACCACAGCCTTGAGTTGTTTTCACCCACAGGCCAGAATAAGCCTTTCTCCCTGACGTTGTTTAGGCATAAGGAAACTGGCTTTCTCAAATTCATTTAGGAAGGTAAACTGAGGCAGGCATGTGGCACTCTCCCCGAAATCCCAGCAGGAGAAGCACATGATGAGGAATCCAAGCCCAATCTCAGCTACAAAACAATTTTGAGGCATGACAAAAAGGAAAATTAGTTCACATGTACTTCTCTCAACTAAAATGTTTTTCTTTCACGAATAATGTATTTAAGAAAAAGAAGAAAAAAAAAAGATAGGGTCTCACTACACAGGCCCAGGCAGGTCCCCGACTCCTGAGCCTAAACAGTCCTGACTCAGCCTCCCAAGTAGCTCAGACTACTGGCATAAACTATTGTGCCTAATTTCTCACAAATCTTTGAAACCGTCGATGCAAACCGGACTATTTACTTTCTACACTAGGCAATAAAAAGGAGTGCGCAAACCCATCGGCAGGGAAGACTGTGTTGGCAGCAGGGGTCTATCAGAGCGCAGGCCACACAGATGATAGTGCTCAGCATGGTGGCTTATACCTATCATCCCTCCAGCTGCAACCAGAAGAATCAAGTTTCGAAAACCAAGGACCCACCCCAAGAAAAGGGGTGGGGGGCGGGGAGATGACTCAGCTGATAAAGTTCGGGTCACACAAGCATGAAAACCTGAGTTCCGATCTCCAGAACACACACACACAAAAGGCAGACGAGGGGAAAGGGAGGACACCGGCAAATCCCTGCAACCCAGAGACCTCTGGAAGCTGGGTTCTCTGAGTGCCAACAGTCAAACAGGCTGTCCCCAGGCAGAGCTTGCGTTGACCTGCTCAGTCATCTTACCAGCCCTTATAAACCCCTAGAAATTATATGATCGCTTTTTTCTCAGCCTCCCTAAAAAATACGTAAGTAATTCTCAATAATTTTAACATTGTCACTTCGAAGATTGAAAAGAATTATAAAGTCTAATCCTGGAAATCATGGCGATTCTGTCAAAACCAATTCTCTGAGGCACAGTTCCATCTTTGGCATAACAGTCACTTCTTTACCTAAAAACAAAAAACGTTCACATTGTCTACAGAAATTTCCATCTTTAATAAGTTGATTTTCTTACATGACTTTATAGGCTATATAATTATTCAAATGGAATACTGTTTAGTTATTGCTTGTTAAAAACTGGTATTTTAGGCTATCTAATCAATTTTTTTCAATAATTGATACAGAATCTGCTCATGCATCTACTGCCTTTGATAACCCTAAATAAACCTCCCACATATAAAATTACGCCATACAAAACCATACAAGGTACTTTTTTAGATTATCCCTAAGGTTTGCTCACTACAAATCCCCCCCCCTTTTCAATTAAAAAAAAAAATTAAAAATTTTGTTTGCATGAGTGTGTGTTTTCCCTGCATGGACATAAGTGCTGGGAACTGAACCTGATTCCTCTGCAACAGCAATTAGTCCTCTTAAACACTGAGCCAGTCTCCAGCCTCATTTGTGTCTGTAGAAAAGATGGCCTATTGAGTAAGAAGGAGTGCTGTAGAACACTGAGTAGGATGCAGTGCTGTAGAACACTGAGTAGGAGGGGGTGCTGTAGAACACTGAGTAGGAGGGGGTGCTGTAGAACACTGAGTAGGAGGGGGTGCTGTAGAACACTGAGTAGGATGCCATGTGGTAGAACACTATTTATGTATTGAACCCCTGTTCTAATTTCTGAGTTAACAGATTTGGATTTAATTGCCTATAAAATGTTTGATGTTAATACTGTCTTAATTTTACACAGAATTCTGTTAAAAGTTTGATCCTAGTGCATAATTCAAGATAAGAATAAAATAAACAGATATGGACAATATCAGGATTCTTTCTTTTTCAGGAAGTTTTATTTCATTTATTTTGGGGGCTGGGATTTAGGAGGTGTGCCCTGGTACACATGTACAGCACAGAGGGCGCCTCGGGAGTCACTCCTCTCCTTCCACTCTGGATTCTCAGGACAGAAGGCATGTTGCCAGGCTTGTGTGGTAAGAGCTTTTACCCACAAACAGTCAAAACAGGCAGCAATTCTGCCACAGTACTGGTCAGATTCAGTTGTTTTTTAGAAGCAGCCCCTAACTCGTGACTTTAGATTTCCTCCAGCTCTTTGTATGAGAGTATCAAACAAAAACATCAGAAAACACAGGTTGTGCTGAGAATTCCGAAAAGAGTCTCAACACGAAGGCAGCAGTACATCTGCTAAGTATTTTAGGTGTCATCTGGGCAACGAAGGAAACAAAACAGTGGAGCACTGGTGCTGTTTTCTTTCCTCTTGAGATCCTCTGACCTGCAGGTACAGACATGAATAATTCCACTGTGGCACGGCGCTAATGGTCTACATCAACGGTACATGATTAAGGAGGGCATAGCAAACGTGTACTACGTCTTAAGAAATCATACGTGCTACCGAGAACGTGCAATGTGGCGAAGCACTCCGCTGGCAGACAGTGCCACAGCACACAGTGAGTCTCGCATGGCCACAGTTACACCCGTAACTTGCTCATATTGACGCATCGCAGCAGATGGTTTTAGAGACTGGCGCTCTCCACACACTTGCAGGTCAGCACCGATGTCTATCGCACGGTGCTTGAGCAGTGCCAACCCTTCACCGTTCATTGGTCTCCTAGCATACACCACTTCATTCTTTTTGTGCCTGCTTCCTAAAATCTGTATTATCACACCCAGTACAAATAGCTAAGCCACATCTGCTGCGACCTTGCTAAACAATATCCAAGGAAGACACAAAGTGACTCCTTAACACGAGACACTCCAGGAAGATCATTACTCCCATACCCAGATATGGCAGCCATTTGCTTCTACTAGTGAGAACCTTGTTTCATTTATTATTTGCAATCCTTGAAAATTTAGTAAAAAGTGTAAAGTGGAGTGTCTGTTGAATTTTAATGCTGGTTTCCAATATTACAATAATCCTGTGCTTGTTGATCTAGCTGTTGGCATCTAGCTGAACTAGACACTCACGTGAGCCAACTCACAAGAGGTAGCTGTGGCAGCAGGTTGTTCCTGGACTAACAGTATACTGTTGAATATGGTCATTTTCTTCTATCACAAGTGTCATCAATTAATGTATTCTCAAACTAGTGTTTACTGGGCAACTGTTCTATTGGGAATTGTGTGAGGCAAGAAAATATAAAAATATGCCTTCACCATGTAAAATCTTAGGATTGTTTTTGTTGTGTCAGGAAAGGGCAAATCTCTAAGGTCACAGGAGAACTCTACTTCTTTAGAAAAGTAAAGTTCAAGATAAGAATGCTAGGAAAAAAAATGTGATCTTATACCCCAAAATCAAGAAGGAATGTGATCATGATTTAGGTTACACACATAATTCTCCCTGGGAAGAACTGAATGGCTCCCCAGGGGCCGATCCCAGCTGGCCAGCAAATGCTGGGGCAGTGAGTGGGGGAGATCTTCAGGGTCAAACACAGGTCTGCAATCCCAAACTCAGCCATGGCAAATGGTTTTAAGTCAAAGGTATGAGGAAGACACAGGCAGTAGCAACTATCTACTGGCTATCTGAGTCTGGACCTTCCTCGACACTACACAATCATCTCTTGAGTTCTTTCTGCACATATACAAGAGGTTACTGCTCATTTTCAGGACTACAGAACTGCCTTTGTTTGTCATTTGGCTTAGAGAGCAAAATAATGATAATCGTTAAGTATCTTATCATTTCTTGTCAGGCTCACCTTGCTCAATATAAGCAACAAAATGCTCCAAATATATTTCAGAACGTGTTGTATGTTCTATCTTTAGCTGTGGCTTAATTAATAACCCCAGTTGAGGTCTTCTTTCTCTCTAGAAACCTGTCCTCTTTAACAAGTCAAAAGTGGAATGCATTTCAAAGAACCCAGACTAGTCCAGGATTGGGTGGGAATCTGATCAAACCCAGGATTCCAAATAACCTTCTACGGGAACCTTAAAACAATACTGACTATTCTTTTGGGAACCTAAGCCCTAACAAAATCTTTGTCAGGTAGATATTTTGAGGCTCAGAATATGATCTCCAGAATAGGAAAGAAACACCTGGGGACTTGGAACTGAAGGAAAGGAGCCCGGACATACGGTTATCACGGTCCTATTCCACCCTTCTTTATTCTGATCCCTCTTCTGTAAGGTGGACTATATAAACTAGAATTTACCTTCCATAAGGAAGATATAGAAACTGGACACCCAATGTCTGTAGAGAAAAACTAGAAATGTGACTCTAAACCTTTCACTGTCTTTCTTAGTAAGTGCTCATCTGGAAGTCTGAACCTCCTTCTAAAGGCTCTGTTCCATACCCAGGAGGAAAGTAGCCACAGAGAGAGGAGTTCCTGGGTCCCCCAAAACCCTTTCTCTCTACTGCTGTTGAGTCAGTCCCATTTTAATCCATTCACATACATCCAAGGCTCACTGGTTTTCACTATCCCTAAATGTGGAAGCAGACAGTCTCCCTTGGGCCTTGGATTCTAGTCTCTGAAGACCCCTCTGATTCATAAAACTTGAGTAAAATAAATTGACTGTGCTTCCCTTTTGTCTTTGCTCCTGTTAGTCTGTCCTTCCATGAATTAAATCACACCTAGATAGGAAATCTAGAGAGTGGAGGAAAAGCGTCCTTCCCGGCCATGTTCTTGGAAACTGCACATCACAACGGAAAGAACTGGGGTTCAGGCAACAAAGGGAAGCCTTCTAAAAGGATCAGCTGTGGAGACCATGGTAAATTGAGTAATGGTGCTCTACAAACGAGATGAAGTAAAGATCGAGGGAACATTCTAGACTATCTAGGTGGGCCCTAAATATAAATACACTTTTTACAATGGAGACACGGAAAGATTTTATTGCAGAACCAGGAGGCAATGTGGTGACTGAGGCAAGATGCCATGTTGCATTGAGGTTGGAAGGGACCCAGGCAAAAGATGGCAGGAAGCAGTACCTCTAGAGAGCAACAAAGATTAGCAATCTGAGAGCTGACTTTCTCAAGAGACACCATGCTTGAACTCCAGGCCATACAGACTGTTTGCACTGGGCTGACGGGAGCACCAGAACCTAAAAATGCAATGCAGTAAACAGATCCAGATGTCAAAATTATTTGGAGCAACTTTTAGTTCATTTGGACAGCTGTCATTTTCAGATCCCACCGAGTACGTCTGTCTGCTGGGTAAAGTATCTGCCAGGCCCACGAGACCCTGGAGACCTGGGCCTCCAGAAGCCTGAAGGCTGGAGAGGAAAGTGCACCTGGATCCCCAGAGGAGGCCCCCTTCTCACTTGCTGGGCTCACCACATCTGAAGAGTGCAGAAGGGTCTCAGTGGTCAGTTACTTGATGATACCACCTTCCTTTCTGGAGCTGTGGCACCTGTGAAATCTCTTCACAGAATGACCATGTCTTCCGGGGATGTGTCTTGGTCTATGTAACTTGTGTCTCTGCAGCAAGGTCGCTTATGTTTGGCTGTGAATAACCTGCTTTCCTATCTCAGGTGTTTTGACATGATGTTATTACATCACTGTGAGCTCCTCTGCAGAGCTGCCCGAGAGGATGCAGCTTTCCAAGGTACCCGGATCTGAGCTGCTGTGACATGGATTTTGGACTTCTAAACCTACAGATCTTTGTTGTTATTTTTGCTCTGAGATAGGGTCACAGATCTGGTTGACTTCAAACATGTTATATAGGCTATATAGCTAACTAAGAACTTGAATTTATGAGCTCCCTATCTCTACCTCCCAAGTGCTAGGGTTACAGGTGTACATCACCATGTTAGGCTCAACCAGATCTTTATGAAAGTAAGTCTCTGTTGTTTAAGCCCTAAATGCATGATGATGTATTAAGTAAAAACAGAAAACAAAGACTGTGTGGCCTTAGACAGACAGACAGACAGACAGACAGGTGAGAACCTGTACTCCAAACTACTCTCTGTCTCATTCTTTATGTACCAACTTGCACATCTTGCCACCGAGACCCAGAACAAACCAATGCTGCAAATTTCAACATTCTGCTTAGTCCAACCAGAGTTTTAGCCAATGTACAAGCAAACCCAATCAAGAGAAAATCCGAGAGGCTACGCAGGGTCATTAGAAAAGAAAGCATGGTCTCCAGCAGCAAAACGCATTTGTCTCCAGAGTTAAAAACTCACAAAATCTCTACAGAAGCCTTTGGGTAGGCTGCTTCTAAAACATGCTGCCTTGAAATCAAGTCTGTACCTGGGAGAATTCTCCAATATAATCACAACAGCTGGATATATCAGTATGAATTTGTCAGCCATGTGATTTAATAAAATTTTATATTTTAGCCCTAAAGAAATAAGATAAAGAAAAGGTAGATTCGAAAGAAAGAAAGAAACAAAGAAAGAAACAAAGAAAACTGGAAGTGACTGGAATATACAACCACCACCATCTGAAAAGGCAAAATTCATTAGGGGGGCAACATAAAGGAAGGTCTGTGGTCAGGCCTGGTAGGGCACACCTTTAAGCCCAGCCCTCTCATGAGGCAGAGCCAATGGTTTTCTAGGAGTTCACAGCCAGCATGGGACAGAAGAGGGTTAAGCCACCTGGGAAGGAACAGCATTCGAACTAAAGAGAAGGGAGTACTGAGAGGTTAGATTCAAAACGTAAGAGGAGAGATTAGATTCCCTCTTCTGATGTGCATGAAGTCAGAGCACTCATACACAACAGACAGACAGACAGACAGACAGAGACCATGGGAAGTTCAAAGCTCAGCATGGGTGATGGCTTCGTTATGGCTTCATAGGTGGAATCCCCTCTCCAAGTTCTTCCCAGAACTTCTATCTACTCTCATCTCTTCCCAAGGCCAGGGTGGGTGCCAAGAGAGGTTACTGCACGATTCCTATTAATGGTTGGGAGGTGTGGCAGTGACTTAGGCGAAGATTCCATGACTTTCCTCCTCGTATAAGACAACTCTACTGTGAGACTGCCAGAACGGGATAATCGTTTGCAAGCAGGTACACCTCATCTTCTGAGGCAGGTGATTAGTTCTGAGGATCACCCTGCAGAACAGCAAATACAGACTTACCAGAACCAACAAATTGACTTGTCAGAAAAAAGACTGCAGCCAGTGGGGAAAGCAGAGATATAAGCAATTTATATCACTTCAGATTTTTCCTAAGACTCAGAAGTGGCAACACTAAGTGCATTTGATATCTGGAATAAAGGTCAGGCTTACACGGGAAGAGGATAAAATGGAAGTCTTTGCAAAACACAGTTAACACCCCTAGAAGATGGCCGGTCATTCTCAGGCAGTGTTACGGAGATACCAACCAGCGAAAACCCAACCAGGCACTTAAAAAGTGGAGGGCACTCAGCTTTCTTCACGCAGACTTGGAATCAAGCTAAGGCTTTGCAAAAGTACAATCACATCCTAGCTTCTTACCAACCGTAGGCTGGATAACAGTACTGAAATCTCTATCTGCATAACCTTCTGAGGGCAGCCTTTGGGCTCCATGCCCACAAGGGAGATTGCCATCACTATTTGACATGACTGCAGGAACAAATGGCTTTGATGAAGTGTGGTGGCTATTTCTTGTAGTCAGCATGACTATATCTGGGATGAACTACAATCCAGGGACATAAGCCATACCTGTGATCCAGATTTTGAGGCTGGAAGACACAGGCTTCTGACCTGGATCTTGACATGGAGATCTTGAGGCACAATGGCCATGAAAAGCTTAGGCCAAGGCAAAGTAGCACATGCCTTTAATCCCAGGAGATTGAGGCAAGCAGATCTCTGAGTTCAAAGCCAGTCCAAGACAAAGCACGTTCCAGATCCAGGTGTGGTGGTACACCTTTGATTTGAGCCACACCTGCTGCTGGAGGCCTCCATAAGGACACTGGAAGGAGGAGGGTGTGTTTGTTGTTCTCTGCCTGTTTACATTGGA
>JADRCH010000178.1:2319421-2337664 GCA_019843965.1 Rhynchomys soricoides
TACATTGGAAGGAGGAGGGTGTGTTTGTTGTTCTCTGCCTGTTTACACTTATTTGCCAGCACCTCTACTGGAACTGACTTCTTCAGAATTCCAGCCTATACAGAAGACCAGGTGAAACAACTAGCCTCGTGGGACTGAGCAATACTAGATTCCTGGACTTACCATTCACAGCTGACCATTATTAGTTGGACTGTAGACTGTAAGTCATTACATTTCCTTAATATATAGACATTGCTTTAGTTCTGTGACTCTAGAGAACTGTAATCCATGAAGCGGGAGAGGGAGAGGGAGAGAGAGGAGCTGAGTCTTCAGCTTGTAAGGGGGACCCACAGAAATATTAAGAATTTTTAAAGAATATATCCCATTTTTAATAGCTTCTGGCTATTATACATAAGGCTGCTTGAACAGAATAGAACATGGGCCCCTGTGGCATGGTGGGGCATCCTTTGGGTATATGCCCAAGAGTGGTATAGCTGGGTCTTCAGGTAGGTCTATTTCCAATTTTCTGAGGAACCACAAGATTGATTTCCAGAGTGGTTGTACCAGTTTGCAATCCCACCAGCAATGGAGTTGTGTCCCTTTTTCTCCACATCCTCGCCAACATGTGCTGTCACCTGAGTTTTGATCTTAGCCATTCTGACTGGTGTGAGGGGGAGTCTCAGGGTTGTTTGGATTCTCTGATGATTAAGGTCTTTGAACATTTCTTTAGGTGCTTCTCGGCCATTTGAGACTCCTCTGTTGTGAATTCTCTGTACCCCTTTTTTAATTGGGTTATTTGGTTATTGGAGGTTAGCTTCTTGAGTTCTTTATATATTTTAGACATTAGCCCTCTCCCGGATGTAGGGTTAGTGAAGATTTTCTTCCCATTCTGCAGGTTGCCGATTTGCCCTATTGACTGTGTCCTTTGCCTTACAGAAGCTTCTCAGTTTCATGAGGCCCCACTTGTCAGTTGTTGATCTTAGAGTGTGAGCCATTTCTATTCTATTTAGGAAAATTTCCCCTGTGCCAATGAGTTCAAGACTCTTTCTGACCTTCTCTTTTATTCAATTCAGTGTATCTGGTTTTATGTTGAGGTCTTGGATCCACTTGGGATTTGAGCTGTGCACGAGGTGATAAATATGGGTCTATTTTCATTTTTCTACATACTGACTGCCAGTTAGACCAGCACCATTTGTTAAGATGCTTTCTTATTTCCATTGTATGTCTTTGGCTTCTTTGTCAGAGATCAAGTATCCATAAGTGTGCAGATTTATTTCTGGGTCTCTGTACTGGCTAGTTTTGTGTGTCAACTTGACACAAGCTGGAGTTATCACAGAGAAAGGAGCTTCAGCTGAGAAAATGCCTCCCTGAGATCCAGCTGTAAGGCATTTTCTCAATCAGTGATCAAGGAGGGAGGGCACATTGTGGGTGGTACAATCTGTGGGTTGGTAGTCTTGGGCTCTATAAGAAAGCCAGCTGAGCAAGCCAGGAGAAGCAAGCAAGCCAGTAAGAAACATCCCTCCATGGCCTCTGCATCAGCTCCTGATTCCTGACCTGCTTGATTTCCAGTCCCAACTTCCTTCCGTGATGAACAGCAGCGTGGAAGTGTAAGTTAAATAAACCCTTTCCTCCCCAACTTGCATCTTGGTCATGATGTTTATGCAGGAATAGAAATCCTGACTAAGACAGACTCCAATTGTATTCCATTGGTTGACCTGTCTGTCTCTGTACCAATGCTATGCTGTTTTTATCACTAGTGCTCTGTAGTAAAGATTGAGGTCAGAGACGGTGATTCCCCCCAGAAGTTCCTTTATTGTTAAGAACAATTCCAGTCGAGCCTGGGCTGTATGAGACTGACTCAAAAACAACAGCAAAAAGGGGGCAAGGGTCAAGAAAATGGAAAAAAGGTAATAGAAATATGCAAGGTTGTTTTTTATTATTATTATTATTATTATTATTATTATTATTATTATTATTATTATTATTATTGGAGCTGAAGAGATGGCTCAGCAGTTAAGAGCTCTTGTTACACTTGCAGAGGATGTAGGTTCAGTTCCCAGAACCAAAAGGAGGCTCACAACCATTTCTAACTCCAGTTCCAGCGAATCAGTCCCTCTGGCCTCAATGACCACTAAGCACCTGAGTGCTGCACAAACATACGTGCAGGCAAAACGCCCACACACATAACAGAGAGTGTGTGCATATGTATGTGTGCAAGAGAGAAAGAGAGAAACAGAGACAGAGAGAGACAGAGAAAGACAGAAACAGAGACAGATGAAGAGACCATAAAGCCAAAATCCTCAACCCCACACGAAGGACTTCAGAGGCATCTGAGGAGAGGGAAGGGGAGAGTTGGGTCTTCCCTATGGAGGAGGACACCAACTGGCTGTCCAGTACCAAGCAATGAGCCCTGAAAACACACAAGCAAGTAGCATTACACACACCAAACAGGTCATATTTGGGTATGTATATGTGCATACATATACATACATGCAATAATAGTGAGGAAAAAGGAGGCCATGAACTTAAAGGAGAGTGAGAAGTGGTATATGGGAAGGTCTGGAAGGAGGAAAGGGAAGAGAGAAATATGATAAAATACAATTTGTGGCAGTTTGAATAGGAATGGACCCCACAGACTCTTGTATTTGAATGCATGGCCCACAGGGAGTGGTACTATTAAGGGGTGTGGCCTTGTTAGAGTGGGTGTGGTCTTGTTGGAGGAAGTGTGTCACTGCTGGGGCGGGCTTTGAGCTCTCAGATGCTTAAGAGCAGGCTTAGTGGCTCACAATTCACTTCCTGCTACATGCTAATCTGGATGTAGAACTCTCGAGTCCTTCTCAAGAACAAGGCTTCCCACCATGATGATAATGGACCAAACCTCTGAAACTGTGAGCCAGCCCCAATTAATTGCTTTCCTTTAGAAGAGTTGCCTTGGTCATGGTGTCTCTTTATAGCAACAGAACACTGATTAAGACACAATCTCAAAAATAAAAATATTAAAAAAATAATACATTGCAAAAAGAAGAAAAGTAAGCGGAGGAGGACAAGAGCCTGGGGATGGGACGGCTCGAGAGCCAGGGTAGGTACCCAAGGGGAAGTAGGACAAGAGCCTGGGAATGGGACGGGCTCGAGAGCCAGGGTAGGTACCCAAGGGAAGTGACCCATCTCATAAAGGAGTCAAGTAAGGACAAGCAGCTGAACAAGGCAGGAGACAGCCAGGGAGGCTGAGGGAGCCTGTGAGGTAAGCACGGCTCCTACCAGCAGGTTCACGAGTGCGAGGAATGACGCCTTGCTCACAACAGTCTTACTGAGTGACTGTGGTAAAACATTCCCAGGACCATCACTTCCGACTTTGCCTGTGTCACTCAGTATTTACGGATGGGAATGTGGAGTCAATCACTCAGAGTCAGCACTCAGGACAGATTGCCAGATCTCAACATCCTTGTCAAACACTGTGTCTCAAGACAAGGTCTTACTTTGTATCCCTGTATGGACTTGAACTGAGGGTAATCCTCCTGCCTCAGGCCCTAAGTGCTAATATTACAGGTATCTACCACTATATCTAGAAAACAGAGTTTTTTCAAGAGAAAGGCCTAGCCTAGGATTTTGTTTTGTTTTGTTTTTTGTTTGTTTTCTGCAAGTGATAATAAATCCTGCTTGGGATCAACTCAGCCCTCTTGTACCTAGACTCTTCTACACCGAACCCAGCACATGCAAAGCACAGTAGTAAGAGCCTGTGCTCCTAGCCCAGGAGGCAAACCACTGAAGGTTGTGAGTTCTCCACCAGCTTGGGCTTCACAGAAAGACTCTGTTTCAGAACACCAAGGGCTGGCAACCTGGCTCAATGGTAGAGTGCTTACCTAGCATGCCCAAAGCTACAGGGCCCTAGGTTTAATTTTTTTTACTGCAAAAGAGAAAACAAAGCAGGATAAATATTACCCAGAATGATTTTAAATGTTTAAGGGCCTTTTAAACTTTTATTATTTATGTTTTCATAAACTTATTTGGCTTTTTTGAGACAGAGTCCTATTATATAGTTCAGGCAGGCTTGGACATCTAAGTAGTCCAAACTATCATTGCTTTAAACTAGCAAATCCTCCTTCCTGCCTTAGCCTTGCAGGTTCTAGAATTACACAGTTGGTCTTTCAAGTATAATACTGAAGACTAGAAATACTAGATCAGATTGCCTGCACACACACGGGGCTACAGTAGGCTAAGGTGAGAACCTCTTAGTGGGGCCACAGCTGATCAGAGAGAGCAGGGGCTCCTTCATACTCTTCCAGGAACAAGAAAACCACCCAGAAGATCCATACAGTCCACATTTATTCCTGTGCACTCTGTGTGGTTGTGGGGTTTTACGTTATACTATGTAATTGTGACAACAGAGAAATGACAAAGACTTGAAGAAACTGTAAGCATGAATACAGACTAGATATTTGACAATTTTATAAGTCATTGCTGCCACATATGATGGCACACGCTTGTGATCTCGGCACTTGGGAAATGGAGGCAGGAAGATCCTTCAAACTTGGCTGCATAGTGAATGTAAGGCTGGGACACATGAGCTCTAATACAAACAAAAAGTAAAATGCAGACTACAATTAAATTTTCTTATTATACTTGGTATCTTGGTATGCTTTTTGAAAAATCTTTATCTTTCAAATATTCTGAAATATATTCAGATAAGATGATACCTAGAAAGTAAAATGTTTAAATCACACTGGGACAGGACGGGTTAGAAATCCCTATAGGGCTGCAGAGACGGACAGCTCAGCAGCTAAGAGCACTCACTATTCTTGTAGGGAACAAACAGGATTTCAGTTTCCAGTACCCACACTGGGTGGCTCACCACTGCCCACAACTCCAGGTCAAACAGATGCAATAGTCTCCCTCTGGCCTCCTCAGGCACCCACACCCACACACAACTTAAAGATACAAACAAATCTATAAAGTCAGAAAGGTGGTTCATAATTGCTTAAACTGGTGAGTGTGTGTGTGTATGTATGTGTGTGTGTTTAAATTTTTCCATAATTAAAAAAAAAAATAACAGAGACAGGTGTTATCTAATCTCTGAGAGACTGCAGCTGTTACAGCTCCTTCTGCCACAGTTCACTAGGGAGGTTTACGTTAGTATCTTGCTTTCTCAAAGACCTCTGAGGAACCCAACTAAACAAACGTTCTTCCCAGGTCCTGCTGTAGCTATCATCCTAACTTCCTGTCTTCTGGGGCTCCCCTGTCTTCAACCCTTGTTGAGACAGGATCTTAAACTGAAGTGGAAGTTTAGTACCCAGCCAGCCTGGCCTCAAACCCATGGGAAATCTTTTTACTTCAGCTCCCAAGTCTTGGGATTATAGTCACGAGCCACCGTGTCTGGCCCCAAAACATATGAAATCACCCTGTTTATTTATTTGTATGTCCACCTCATTGCCACTGCAAGGGACACATAAAATCCATCCAAGCAGGGCACGGACTACTGTGCTCACTTCTGACTTCCCAGCATCACGTTCCTGGCTCCTTTTATATACTAAAGGATTAATAAGAAGCCACAATAGACTGCACGAGCTAAAGCACCACCATGTGTGGGCAAGGCATGGAAGATGAAAACCCTTCTGCTGTGCTTCCTACAGCTACGATACACTAAGCACAGGACAGGGGTTACCTTGGTACACGTTACTCATTGCAAGCAGGCCGGTTTCTCACGAGGACCACTCCTTTCCAGAAAGCTGCACATACCCTCAATGAACAGTCAAGAGAAACACTTCTTTGGGACAACAGGGACTTCCCTGATGATTTGCCCTTAGAGTGACTTACATTGTCACCCAGGGTGCAGATAGCAGGTGGTTACCAGAAACTCACCACACAGACAAGCAGGAAACGCAGGCTGCCCTATGATCGCCCCCTCTCGACCTGTACCCCACCCTCAGGCTTCATCTCACTCTACCACAGACTATCAGCACAGCCTTCCACCATTCTTTTCCCTCCACACCGGTCATATCAAATCCTTTCCTTCCCCTCCTCCCCAAGGCTACTTAAAATACAACCCATTCATAATTTTAAAATGCTTCCTAAGTAATATAAGAAATGAGACAGGAAGCAATAAGAAATGCATTGTCCCCCGTGAGACTGGGCATCCTCTTCCCGAGGGAGGGAAAAAGACAAGCGGCACATTTGCACCACAGAAGACGGGGAAGCCAAACAAAGGGTATCAACACGCAGACTTCCACAGCCTCAGATGTGAGCTGTCAATCACTATGAATACCACAGCAACCTGAGGAACTTGCTGCTGAATGAGAGTTGGAAACAAGCACTGTGCACAAGCAACTCTCACACTTCCAGATGTTTGTTTCTTGTGTAACTGGGCCCCGCTGTAACTGAGCTATACCATAACTGAGCCATAGATCCTATCTCACGGTAAAAGTAAAATTTTCTGGTTGCTGGAGATGGCTCAGCAGATAAGAGCACCGGCTGCTCTTCCAGAGGTCCTGATCCTGAGTTCAATTCCCAAAAAACAGTGGCTTACAACCATCTACAACGAGATCTGATGCCCTCTTCTGGCAAGCAGGTGTACATGCAGATAGAACACTCATACACATAAAATAAATAAATGCGTCCTTTTAAAACGTAACTTTCTGGCAGCATTCTCAAGACACAGACAGAAAAACACAGATGGATGCTTGAAATGTTCAGAAAATTAATTAGTATTTGGCGTGATGAAGAAAAAAACTTTCTTGCTGCTTGTCAAAATCAGTCTGGCACATTGCTCTAGCAAGTTGAGATCTGAAGACTGCTAAGTCAATGTTTTATTTACATCTCTACAGCACTTCATTTGCATACACAGAAGAACTAAGTGAGTCATGGCAGGAGTTCCAGAAGCTCTGGAGGGAGCTTCCACTCAGGCTAACTGGAGACAGCAGAGAACCAGGAGGGGCAGGCTAAAAGGAAGAGCCCTCTGTTGCTCCAGCTGCACACCAGAAGCACTGTAGCAATACTTCTCACCCACTAACTTAAAAGGACACAAGCTCTGACTACACGCCAGGCCCGACTTGAGCTCACTGCATATGTAGTAGGCCTTACTCTTTTAAGAGTTCATGGCCACAGAGCATGTTGATCATCCTCACTTTCTAAAAGCTGAATTGAGGAACCCTGAAGATAATTTGTTTTCCAAGGCAATTAATTTGTTCTGCCGGCAAGACGGATCTGCAAATTCTCGCCCACTGTGCTACAATACACTCTGTCCATCATTAGACACTGCATCTCATTATGCAATTTCCTGCATGGAAAGCCAGGACTGTGTGAAGATGGGCATTATTTAAAGGGGTTCTTTGTAACTCTTGTTCCTGTCACCAACATGACAAGTGACATGGCACAGATGTCCCTGTTCCTGGTTCTGTTCCTCTGCAGTCCCCACTTTCTTGTTTGTTTCAGACTCACCTGCAATGGTGAGACACTGCTAATAATTAAACACATGTGCATATGCACTGGAAAGAGGCTTGGTAAAACGTTCATAAAAGGCTGCGCCTACTTAGGCAAAGTTAGGATTTGTAATAATCCAAATGTGTCTGCACTCTGGTGAACAAACCAGCAGGAAGTCTGTAGATGCCAATCACTGGGGAGATCAGGAAAGCCGTGGGATGAAGTCAACTGCACAGGAAATACAGCTGAGGGAAAAGCACCTCATGGAGCCCTGCGCCAATGACACAGAATCTGAGATGACGCTCAGTGGTGCCCTATGCCCTAGGAAGCAAGCTTGTGTCATTCAACAGTGATAGCTCTAGCCAATTAAAGGTTGGTTTGGAGCTACAATGTCTCTACTGCACCCCCAACCTAAAGGATTTCAACCATAATGTCAGCTCTACAATAGGTCAAAGTAAGGAAGAGTAGATAAAATGAGCTCTGTCACCCTTAGGCAGGCAGTCCCTCGGGAAGGAGAGAATGGAGAATTAGCATATCTGCACTTGACAAGCCTGCACACAGCAGGCAGTGCAGCTGCAACCTTTCTCCGCTGTCCCTTATACTGTACCAGACTTTCAGAACTACTTCTATTAATAAGCGGGTCCATGTCAATCGAGGATCAGAGAGAAGCACAGATGCTTTCCTGTAGTCACTGCTTGCTCCCGCTCTCTCATTGTTCTCAGAAAACAGCTAGAAATTGGAAATTTTATACACAATAACCAACTCACAGCAGGGTATCCAAACAAATGACCATGTGCAGTCACTTATTCTTCAACCATTCAAACGGACTGTGGCAAAATTCATAGACATAAAATTAATCATTTAAAAGTGAATAATTCAGTGGGAGTTGGCATATCCACAATGTGGTATAACCAATCTAGTTCTGAGATGCAGTTGTTATTCTAAAGTCAAAGCCCACGCCCATTCTACTTTCTCCCTGCCCCCCTTAGCTTCCAGAAGCTGTAGTCTCACGTCCCCCTCTCCATAGATATGTGTACTATGGACAGTTCAAATATTAGAATCACACAGCACATGGCCCTTTGTGCCTAGATTCTTCATAATGTTGAGGCCCATCTATTGTAGGAAATATCAAAACCCCGCTCCTTTTTATACTTGAGTAGAATACCACCCTGAATGTACACACCGTAATCCATCACAAACAACTGAGCAGGCTTGCATGCCAGCTATGGAGAACGGTGCTGCTATTACTGTGTGTCCACACATGTCCACGTGTGTTTCAAGTTCCTGGTTTCATTTCTTCTAGGTATGTATGCAGACGTCAGCTGTGGACAATATGGAACTTCTGCTTGGTTTCTGAGAAATAACTGTGCACTGTTTTCTACAGTCATATAACAATCTATGGGGGAGGGGAGAAGACATGACTGTGCAGATGCATGTGAAGACGCATGCATTAGTACACACACGTGCTCGTGAGCCCACGAGTACAAGTGGGGCATTTTCCTGAACTTGTTCCAACTTGGTGCCTACAAATTGGCTAGATGGAGTAGCCCATAGAGCCCGAGGATCTGTTCACCTCCACAGCCTCCATACCTCCCAGCAGTGGAGCTTCAGATCCACACCACCACTCCTGGGTTTTTAATGTGGGTTCCTGGGGACGCAAGCTGACATCACCCTGTTTGTACAGGAAGCCTTTACCCACTCAGCCAACTCTCCACCCTCCCAGCACCCATTCCAGAAAATTCCTGCTGTAGCAAGCTTTATATTTCTATAAGAAATAGCAAGAAGGAAATCTGAATTATGTAATTAACCATTTCTAGGAAAGCCATGTCGAGTCAGATGTTAGTAAGGGCTATGAAAATATACTTACCGGGCAAGAGGGGAGCCTCTGCTTCCTTGATATGAACATATGAGCACCTCAGGAATCTGGGAAAGATGTCCATGAAACATTGTTCATTGTTTGGGGGGGGGGTTGTTTTGTTTTGTTTTTGACATAGGGTCCCTCTACATTAGCCCTGGCTCTCCTGGAACTCACAATGTAGACCAGGCTGACCCTGAACACACTAAGATCTACCTGCCTCTGCCTCCTGGTACTGGAATTAAAGGTGTGCCCCATGCTCAGCTGTGTGAAATATTATTTCTTACATGACATTTTTCAAAACACTTTCATCTTTCAAATTTAAGTGATATTCCCTTTGTAATTTTCTCTGCTGATTCAGGTTAGCAACTCCGTACAGAGATTCTTAGTATTTACTTTGTTCAACATAAAATAAAAGCCATCTGGCGGAATTCTTAAGCACCAATCCTCCCTGTGGCAAACTTACATTCCTAATTGGATTGCAGTTAGAGCCCAAACAGCATGGAGTGGCAGTGCCGTGCAGGCCAGTGAGCTGGCTAGCTCGGTTCTGTGAAGAGGTGGCTGTTGATGACCCTGTCCTAACCTTGTGAAGAGACGGCCATTTATAATCCTACCATAAGCACCTGGAAGTGAAAGAAGATCACAGGAGACCACAGCAATTCCTGAAGGGGAGCCGTACAGGAACAAGTCAGGCAAGTTCCCCACAGGCTGTCATAACATGATCCTGGTACCCTGGTACGTGCCTGGTGCACCCGGATACAATATAAATTATATCTGTAACATGTATGTATATGACACACACACGGAACTACATAACTTATATGAGTAAATATTCCTGTTTTAAACATAAAAAATTAACATGTAGAAAGATAAATTGAAATGAGTGATCATACAGCTGTATAGGGATACACAAATACACATATGTATACACACACTATACATGTGTACACAAACACACATTATGTATACACACAGCTGTACATGTACACACAAACACTCATGTATACACACAGTTGTACATGAATACACAAATACTCATATGTATACACACAGCTGTACATGTGTACACAAATACACATATGTATACATACAGCTGTACATGTGTACACACAACACACATGTGTATACACACAGCTGTACATGTGTACACACAACACACATATGTATACACACAGCTGTACATGAATACACAAACACACATATAGACACATACAGCTGTACATGTGTACACACACATATGGATACATACAGCTGTACATGTACACACAATACACATATGTTAAAAACATAGACAACCTAAATATGTCATGAATAAACATTGCCATATCACACATGAGAAATCAAGGCTGAGAAAGGTGAAGGGATTATCAGATACCACACATGTACACACAGGTCCACACACTGTCACTGTGAAGAGACGTGTGAGTTACATGCAAACACTTCTGCATTTTACAGAAGGGGCTTGAACACATGAAGCCTTGGGTACTAAGTAGGTTGTGACATCAATCTCCTATGGACACTAAGGAACAATGGTATACAAGCCAGCTTTCATGGATGGAGAGATCCCCAGCACCCACGGAAAACCCAATTGAAGGGACACAGATCTATATCCCAGAAAAAAGGGAAGGGATGGGAAGACAAGATTCCTGCATGTGCTGCCCGGGTAGTCTAGCAGAAACAATAGGCTTCGAGTTTAGTGAGAGACCCTGCCTCATAAAATATGATGAAAAGCAATAGAGGAAGACAGTGAATGTCTCTCTCTCTCTCTCTCTCTCTCTCTCTCTCTCTCTCTCTCTCACACACACACACACACACACACACACGTACGTGTGCACACTACCACAAGCACACATACAAACAGAAACATACAACACACATACACCCACACCACATACACAAACATATACATACCACATGAACCAAACACGTACACCACACACAGAGACAAGACCTTTCTTCCTTGCTCTATGATACCTCTGCTAATATCCCATCGCTCTCACATTTCACCGAAAGCTTTATTACCCCATCACAGCCCTGTGACGTGTCATTTCTTCATTCTTATAACTTCTCTGAATCGTCCCTGCAAGTCTCAGAGACTTAGAACCTCAGACATTTCCCCCTGAGACTTTCACCAAGTGATTGCCATCCTTCCTATTTCTCAGGTCCTGTACCAAGGCTCTCCCCCATGGACACTGTAAGGTTAATATCATCAGCTTGGCGAGACCTAGCATCATGGAGAGGTAAGCCTCAGCTTACACCTGAGGAGGGTTTTCCAGGCTAACTGAAGTGGGAAGACCTGCCTTACAGGGATCTCAGATTGAATACAAAGGAAGTGAGAGGAGCACAAACATTTATCACCCTCTGCTTCCTGGTGGTGGGTGCATGCTGGCAAGCTCCCTCACGCCCTTCTATCCATGCCTCCCCCGCAATGGTGGGCTCTATTCTTGAACTATGTGCCCAAATGAAGCTGTGGCATTGGAAAGAGAAGGGCTGCCACAGGTTCCTATGTCTAAACACTTGGTCCCAGCTGTGCAACTGTACGAAAAGGATTCGAAGGCTGGACCTCTGGGAGGAGGTGTGACACAAGGCACAGTCTGAGCTGTTCCTGCCTGCTGTGCCGCCACAGATCCACCTCCACCATCAACAGGACTGACCCTCTGGACCATAACCCAGTTAAGTTCTTTCTTCCATAAGTTGCCTTAGTCATGGTGTTGAAGTGATCAGTGCTCTCTCCTTTCACAGGTTGCTTCTGTCTGTACTTTGTGGGAACAATCAGGAAAGTAATGGATAAAGACATTAAATGCATAACACGGCCATAAAGGAAAATTTCCCCAGGAACCTAGAACAACAAAGCAGACTTACCTGAGCTACTTCGATGACAGCATGAGAGGCGTTGGCCAGTAGAGCATGCGAACAATGGCTGCAAGACTTTCAAACCCTCACAGCAGCCTCTCAAGAATCTTAGTTTATGAATCCTCAAACATGACTTACATGTCTGATTTGTCTCCTCAGCGTGACAGTACATATACCTAGCAGCCCCACAGGATGGCCCTCAAAGTCCAGTGGATTTTAGTATCTTGTTGGCTTTCAGCCATGATATTAGGACAAGGTTATTTCATTTTAAAGGTTACCATCCCTCCAACTGTCAAATATCACCACTGAGGCAAACGATAAAGAGTGTTTTTGTAATCTGCATAGAGTCAATGTACCTAAAGGTTAGTAGATTAAATTATCTGAGTAAACTAAAACCTGATCTGATAAAAACAAAATTAGGAGATGAATTTCTTAGGGAAGGTAAAATTCTCCAGTGCTACAGTTCTTACAACTGAAGAGAACAGTTCGTTCCTAGTTACGCCAACTTAATATTCCTGTATTAATGTAAAATAATCTAAAGCCACAATAATCTAGGAAAATGACTTTATGCAACCTTTATTAATTTAAACACGAATGCACAAACGGCCGTCCCGTCATGTATTACTTGCTTAATTCCTAATCAGCCTTACTTCCGTCCTGTATCTCCCAGACCTTTTCTCATTCAGTTGGCTTTAAACATATTCTTGCCAATTCTTCATGGTCTTGCCAGCATGGTAAAAACTTTTTATACACCGTTGGTACGGGAGATAATACCCTTATTCTTCTCCAACTGATTCCTTGCTGGGTCTGTGGGGTGGAAAAAATGTTACAAGTGATTTAAAAGTCAGATTTTCTGAATGAAAATCTATTTTTGATGAGTATCAAAAGAGAAAGAAAATGAGTATATACTTACTCTACCTTAAAATGAGAAGTCCACACCATGGGGGGGAATGGTTATATATATATATATATATATATATATATATATATATATATAGAGAGAGAGAGAGAGAGAGAGAGAGAGAGTTTTAAGAGATTCAGTAACAAAATGCTCTAGTCATTTCATGAAAAGAAATTGCATTTCTGGTTGTAACTGCTAAAATTACGGAAGACAACCCTCTGATCGTCAGAAACCACTCAGATATAGCCCTTAAATCACAGGAATCATTATACAGAAAGCAGAGGTAGTAAAACAGACTCAGCATTGACAAGATTAAGCACGAGCTTCTGTGAGCCACACTCCGTGCTAACCCAGCTCACAACAGAGAAAGACTAATAAAGACAACTCTAAGAGAAAATTGATTAAAACACCTTAAGAGACTTTGGTGCAGCGAAATTCTTCAGTGTAGAATTCTCCCCCATGGGATACTGTACAAATGTCTTGTCTAAAGTGTACTAAAATTACAAATACTCATTCACACCAAGGAAAATTGCTTTTTACTTATCAGGCTGAAAGAAGCAAGGAAGGCTTGAGAAACAGTTATTTTCTGGGAGGGAAAAGAAGCAGGCAAGTGGAGGTATAATAAAGGGACTATAATCAGAGATATGGGAAGAAGACAAACTGCATTAATTAATTTTCTTTAAGAAATAAGACTGGCTCACACTGAGATGAATTGTCTCATTTGCAAGTGTCCCAAGTGGCAAAGTCAAACAAATAACTCTGTAATTCTTCACTGGTATTTCATCAAGTTTAACCATTTGCAGACTGCCACAGTGGGGGAGGGGATCCCCTACCCTGATGAGAATTACATCTCGTCACCGCTTTCATGTGCACCGTATGATAACTTTCTGTCTTCGAATAACCAAAGAGAAAGTGTGTGCAGATAAAGGATCAAAGCAGGAAGGGCCAACTCAGCAGGGTGGGGGCATGCTCTCCTGAAGCCAGAGGGAATCCTTTCAAATCAAGGCAGAACTGGCTTACAGGTTGTATTGTATTGACTCACCCAAGCCTAAGATCGATACCTTTGCCTGGCTGATTTGGCTCAAATCACACTTTGCACATATGCACACAACTAAGCTCACATGGGAAGGAACAGAGCACTTCGAGGTTGGGAACCAGAGCAATACTAAGGTCACACACGTCAGGGATCTGCCTTCATCCTCAATACATCCAACTTCCTCAGATTAAGATCATAAATCTGGCAATTTCTTTTTTATTTATTTATTTTATGTGAATGTGTCAGAAGAGGGCATCAGATCCCATTACAGATGGTTGTGAGCCACCATGTGGTTGCTGGTACTTGAACTGAGGACCTCTGAATGAGCAGCCAGTGCTCTTAACTGTTGTATCATCTCTCCAACCCCATAGCAATTTTTTAAATGGCTAGGATTCATTGTTAAGTAATAAATTGTGTACAGTGAAACGTGGGAAGCCCATGGCTCCTCAGTATTCAGTTGTCTCAACTGTGAGGGCACAGTTCTCAATATTTACTATTTCTATGACAGAACTAAGACTTACAAAAGAAATTCACTGTAAACATTAGGATTGTGTCTTCACTTAGTCTTATTAAGAGATCAATGGTAGAACATTTAGCTACTATGCCCAAGGTACTAACTTAAACCCTAAAATATACCCCTCCAAAAGAGATAAGCATTTTGATCAAAGACTAAGTTTTATGGTACACTGAGTATTAGAAAATTAATAAATTATCTTTGCTTTTAAAAGTTGGGTATTACAGAAATATAATTTTTAAAATGTTAAGATGAATATGTGGTATACGCATGTAACCCCAGAATTTAGGAGAGGGGGAAGAGTCAGTAGTTCAAGTTTAACATCATCCCTATGGCTATCCAAGATCATGTTTCAAATTTTTCAAAAAGGAAGAAAAATACTTAACTATGCTACAGCTTACCAACAGAGATAAAAGTAGTGAAGTTTTTCTATAGATATACAAACATACATTTTAGAACTCTTTGTATAAATATATACAATGTGCATGAACTATATAGCCCTAGACCTCAGAAGGTAGAGGAGGAGAGTTCAAGGCCAGCCTGGGCTACACGAGACTCGTGTGTGACAAACAATATCCATCCTAAGCATGGCCCATGCTGCTGCCTTACAGCATGAAATCATGTGTGACAAACTAAAAAGTCATGATGAACATCAGTACCAGGGTAGCCGTCCTGACCATGCTTTCAGCCACCGGTTATTTGTTTATAGAAATGAAGCTTCACTAATAGATTCCTGCCTTTGTTTTTCTGTTCTCGTACTTAGCTATGGATTGAATGTGATAAGGTAAGAAGACCCTGGGAAGCCTGCTTGCTTAGCGTTCAGCGATCTTCATTGCCACTGGGGGACAGCTCGTGGACAGGGATGTGACAAACGCAATGTGGCGCCGCTCCATATAATTTTATTTTTCTCTTTTTAAGACAGGGTCCCCTTTTTCTAAGACTTTTGTGTATGTTAGAAAAGTGAGTTTTCCCTTTACTGTACAACTAGATCTATTAAGTACTATTTAAAAGGAAAAAAGCCCTTTTGTTTGTTTGGGTTTTGTGTATGTGGGTTTTGGATTTGGGTTGGTTTGAGGTTTTCGGGGGAGGAGCAGTGTATGTTTTGAATCAGAGCCTCCCAGCTGAGTGAATTTCCAATCCTGTATTGTTCCTCTGACACGGGAGCTCACTCTGTGACCCCAACTGGCCTCAAACTCCCAGTCATCCCCAGCCTCAGCTTCCCATGTCCTAAGATTTTAGACAAAATTACCACACCCAGCTTGTCTGCTTTTTTATTTTTTGAAATCTTATCAACTTCATGCATCCAATACTATGATTTTGTGTGTATGTTTGAATACATTAATTCAGATCTCTCTCCAAAGAATAGACATAGTGAGCACTGAAAAAAGCTTTGTTCAACTTCTCTTAAGTCCTTGAGAGAGCCTGCAAATGTAAAAAAAGGATCCCAGGAAGGTACAGTCACTCTGGGGACCTGCACACCTGCCACGTGCTGTCTGACAGCTACAGTCTGTGGCTCTACCACTTGCTGTTAGGATCTGACCACTAATGCCTTCAGCTCACGGTGTCCATCCCTGTGTCACACGGCTTCACCCAGTGTTCTTACATCGGACCAATCATTACAGAGAGAAAATAATCACACAACACACAACAGACGTAGCAGAAGCAGCATAATGTGGGTATAATTGCTCCTTGACACGCAGATTTGTGATTTCTTTTGAAATAATATATAATATCGGTAGAACACATCTAATTACACTAAAGTCTGCAATATGCAGAAACCTCAACATTATGTGAGACAATTCCGTATTACAGTGATCCATAATTTTCATTACCACGAACGATTTTCACTTATTAACAGGAACAAATTTCTGTACAGTTGCTGATAACCGAAGCTTCATGAGGGATATAAGGAATAAGATAAAGATTTAGTTAATAAGTGAGATAAAGTGAAGAAAAACTACAATCAGGTCAATCACTGGGGACACTGCCATCCATGTCTACAAGGAAAGCATATCAGTCACCCATTAAATTTGCTTTTAATTTTCTTTTAAAATGGCAAAATGGGCCAGTAGTGGTGGCACACGCTGAAAGGATTTGCTGAAGGAGGCAGAGGCAGGAGGATCACGAGTTCGAGGCCAGCCTGGGCTACACATTTTAGCCGGGCAGTGGTGGCACACACCTTTAATCCCAGCACTTGGGAGGCAGAGGCAGGTGGATTTCTGAGTTCGAGGCCAGCCTGGTCTACAGAGTGAGTTCCAGGACAGCCAGGGCTACACAGAGAAACCCTGTCTGGAAAAACAAACAAACAAACAAACAAACAAAAGGCAAAATGGGCAAGCCTCTGTGATACAATTTTCGAACCCAGAGGTATAACTCTCAGTAGTGTAAAATATACAACACTGTCTATTTCCAGAGCTTTTGCAAAAAAATAATATAAAATAAACACCAAGCAGCACCTACTACATCTCACACATGAGAGCACACTTAAGCACTAAACGTACAAAAGTGACTAGTCACTGTGCACAAGGAGTTCACAATCACACAACCAGTGTGTGCAGGACAATAACCAAATGACATCCATGCTTATGAAGACCTTCAATGATTCAGGAGCTACACATTTTCCTAATTCGACCCCAATTGTCTGAATCTGGAACCTGTTACTGAGCATATGAAGACAAAACACATATATGCATGTATAGAAAACCATTAAGAATCTAAAAACTTAGCCGGGCAGTGGTGGTCACGCCTTTAATCCCAGCACTTAGGAGGCAGAGGCAGACGGATTTCTGAGTTCGAGGCTAGCCTGGTCTACAGAGTGAGTTCCAGGACAGCCAGGGCTACACAGAGAAAAAAAAAAAAGAATCTAAAAGCTTGACATGAAATACTCTCTGAAGGAAACAGTGTACAGAATATATCTTATGCTTGTGTGGATGTGGCACCTGTTAATAACAAAGTTGACGGCCTGTGCTTACGTAGGAGATAGGAGATGGGACCCTGAGGAGGCAGAAAGGATTCTGGGATAGAGCAAGGGACGGGGAGATTTGACCATGGTGTGAGGAAAGGGTGCAGGATCACTGAGCACAGGTAATCAGCCACATGGAGGAATGTAGATCAGGATAAATGAGTTACGATCTAGTCAGAGAGTCTATGATCTAGTCTGAGGCTTATTTCTTGGAGCAAGAACAAGACTTAACTTCTACAAAACAGATGAGCTGAGTGGAAATAAGAGTGAGTAGAGGCAACAACTGGAGTTAAAATGCTACAAATGTTACATTGGGGTAAGTTTGTGTTGGTGAAAATTAAAGATCTAGATAACTTAGGACCAAACAATGGACTGGAAAATCATTATTACTAAGAAACTCATTGGCCTCAATTTTATCTTGAGCCAGTGTGATCTCAATCAAAATGCCAGCTAACTTTTCATAGATTTTGACAAAGTAGTTTCAAAGTGCTGTGGAAAACAAGGATCAAGAAAAGGACAAAGTATACACAGAAAAACAAGAGCCTATGAAACAGTCATGGTCAGCAGGGGGAGGTCACTGTGACATGGTCAGCAGGGAGAGGTCACTGTGAGAGGGTCAGCAGGGGGAGGTCACTGTGACATGGTCAGCAGGGAGAGGTCACTGTAACGTGGTCAGCAGGGGTGAGGTCACTGTGATAGGGTCAGCAGGGGGAGGCCACTGTGAGAGGGT
>JADRCH010000178.1:2338039-2350727 GCA_019843965.1 Rhynchomys soricoides
ACACACACACACACACACACACACACACGCACGCACACACATGCACACACACGCACTCACACGCACGCACGCGCACGCACGCACGCACACATGCACACACACGTGCACGCACACGCACGCACATGCACGCACGCACACGCACACGCACGCACACATGTATACACAAATACATACACATAGACAAACACATACACACATACACACACATGAATACATACATATATACACACAATAAAATATATATAAACATTTTTCTAAGCATCTATATGTTCAGTATAAAATGGCCAATTGATAGGTGGTTATCAAGAAACAGATACAAAAAATATCAAGCTATAGAAGGCAGTAAAGGCACAGGCCAGGAGAATATAAAAATACAACTTCACAAGCACGCGCTTGTGCACATAATTTAATGGCTACAAGTAAAATCTTTAAATGCACAGGCAGTCCACAGTAGTACAAACAAAACCAGGTATGAGAATAGACCTCGGCGGCAGATCTACAGAGACAGAGTCAGGCTTGTGCCAGAGAGGAATGAAGCCATGAGAAGATCAAGTGGCATTTCACTCAGTTCCTAGTGTGTATTTCACATATGGAATTACGTGTATGACTTACATAATCAAAAGTCATTAATATTTTAAGTCAATGAAAACTGTGGTGGGATTAAGAATTTGTTACCTATATATTCAGTGTATGTCCCTCTGCAGGAAGCAGTTTCTAAATGAGGTGCTGTGCAAGACAGAAATAACAGAATAAAAATTTATCATCTACTTACATAAAACACTTTTAAACTTTGCAATATTTATGAAGAGATAACCAATGTGCTATAAAATTGAACGTTTTTAACAACATTTTCTTCTTTATTACTTAATAAATAAGGGATCTTCTTTGCCTGAGCCTGAAACCAAATTCTTCATTTTAAGCAATGCTTGACTCCTTACAGAACTTAGATGTCCAACCTCTAGTACCACTGAGAGGGCCAATGCAAATCACAGAATCATGCAACTAACAAAACTAATCAAACATCAGGTCACAATACAGATGCGGATGCTTGCAGCCAACTGTTGGACTAAACATGGGGACCCCAATGGAGGAGTTAGGGGAAGGACTGAAGGAGCTGAAGGGGTTAGCAACCCCACAGGAAGAACAATATCAACCAAGCAGACCCTGCAAAGCTCCCAGGGACTAAACCACCAACCAGAGTGCACATGGAGGAACCCATGGCTCCATCTGCATATGTAGCCGTGGATGGCCTTATCTGGCATCAACGGGAGGGGAGGCCCTTGGTCCTATGGAGGACCTAGGGGAATGCTAGGGCGCTGAGGCAGGAGGGGGTGGGTGGGAGAGTACCCTCGTAGGGGAACACTAGGGCACTGAGGAGGGAGGGGGTGGGTGGGTATGGGAGCACCCTTATAGAAGAAGGGGGAATGGGGGGGATAGGGGAGTTAACTGGCAAGGTGGATAACATTTGAAATGTAAATAAAGAAAATAACCAAAAAAAAAAAAAAAAAACCCACTTCAGGTCACATCCTAGGAGACTCTCTCCACCTTACAGAGAGAGGAGGCATGCCAAAAAACCAGGAACAACCTGCGGCCCGGCAGGCTGGGCATCTTGTATGCCAACCCTCAAACTACATGCCTCAGCCTATCTTCTTAATTTTCCTCCCGACAATCCATCACCAGAGAACAAGGGAAACTACTCAACATGCAGCCAAAGATCTGATTTTGTTTGCAAACTCTGAAAGTTAATCTTTATGAGACCAGTACTCGATACAAGGAAGGGATGGATGCCCCAGAGTCTGGGCCAGGAGAGACCTTGACTCTAGGGGCCGACTTGAGACTCTTGGGTTCCCATGAAGGGCTGTGTGGCGTGGAAGGCTAGAGGGGGAAGATCTGCTGCGTCCACTGCAGGTGAGATAGGGCACACAGGCTACAGGAGTCTGCAGCAGGTGTTCTGCTCCAGAGGTAAGGCGTTGGAATTGGAGGGATGGAGGAAGAGATGACATCTGCAGTTAGCCCACCCGCTTCCTTGCAGCAGTGACCTGTGGGTTTCCATGGGGTGGGGTCTGCTGCAGCTGGAGGTTTGGACAAAGCAATTGCTGCGAGCAGGGCACTTAGGAATGGGGTTGGGATCTTCTATGGGATCCATCTGAGATGGGGGCAGAAGGGGAAAAGGCTCTGCAGCAGGTCTTCCACTGCAGAGGTGGGCCGCTGGGTTTGGAGCAATGGAGGGAGAGGTAACGGTCTGCATGGAAGTCTATTGTTTTCTCTTGAGGCACTGGCTGGTAGGTTCCAGGGAGTGTCTGTGGAATTGGGGCTGGAATAAAGCCACTAGTGGTGTACGGAGGTTAGGAGGGGGAGTATCTGTGGGGTCAGCTACAGACTCTGAGGGGGCACTGCCAAGGGGTTCTTCTCCTTAGCTGGGGAATGTGACTCCGGAGGAAAGGAGTAAAAGGTGAAGACCTACGATGAGCCTACTTGTTCCTGGCAGGAGTGGCCTGTGGGTTCCCTGGGGGTGCATGCTGGAGTTGGGGGACATGATAAAGCAACCATATTTAGAATGGTGGTTAGAAAGGGAAGGTCTGTGGCGTCCCCCCCAAGGTTGGGGGCAGAGAGGAGGCAAGGGATTTGCAACCTGTCGTTCTGTAGAACTGGGGGTTAGACATGGGCATTACACTGTGAGGGATGAGTGAGACAAGAGGGGTGGCAGGAGGTGCCCAGGGCATTGCCCTCGTGAGTTTGGAGCTGGGAGGGAACATGGGCAAGGAGGCTCTGTGTGATCCACGAGAGGTGCACTTGGGAGGAGATGCTCCAGCATATGCTCTACCTCATTGTGGGCATGAGACTGGGGGAGGGGTACTGGACTTGGAGGTATGGAGGAAGAGGCAAAGATCTGCAATTAGTCTGCCTGCTTTCCTCAAAGGAGTGGCCTGTGGGTCCAAAGGATGTCTGCTTGAGCTATGGGCTGGGATACAGCAATGAATGTGGAGAAAGAGGCCGGGGGTGGGGGCGGGGGGGATTAGACATGTGGGACCCACTGGAGACGTGGGGGTTTCGAGGATGTCACGGACGTTCTGATACAGAGAACAGAGATAAGGGTGACACTTGTAACTGGACCTGGAGGGATGGAGGGAATGAACGGTGAATATCCACAGTTATCTTACCTGCTTCCTACCCTTGCAGGTTCCTGTAGGACTTAAGGGTTCCCAGGTCATGGCTGCTTGCGTTGGGAGCAGGAGCAAAGCCAACTTCTGGGAAAAGGGGATTAGGAAGGGAAAGTCTACTAGGTCTACTGAATGGAACAGCAAAGACAGAGGGAGAGCGAACATCTACCCTTGGACCATCTGCTCCCTTGTCTCATGGAGGGTCCGCTGGAGATGAGGTAGGGGAGGCTGCTGATGGTGTTCTCAAGCGAAGCTAGGACTCAGATATAGAGGAGGAGGTGAAGACCCGTGGTTAGGCTACCTGCTTCCCTTGTAGGCGCGGCCTGTGATACGCCAACAGGTCTAATTATAACAATTACATACATTATTTTGTTCGCTCTTCTTTGCCCTGTTCTCCCGCATTCTCATGCTTCCTACATCCCACCACAACAAGTGTCCTCTGGTTTTCACGTGCGGTCCGTACACATGTATACATGCGTGCCAGTACAGTTGCCCACGGAAGCCAAAAGCATCGTGTTCCCCAAGATGTCTTCTAGCTCTTTCTTTCTTTCTTTCTTTCTTTCTTTCTTTCTTCCTTTCGTTTCATTTTGTTGGGAAAGAGGTCAAAATAGAGCAAGCCTGAAGAGAAAGGAGTCTGCTAAATTGAATCAATCTATATACTTCTGATGATTTTGGGCTAATGGACCAATGACATGCTATTTTAGGAGAGAGGATCTGTATTTGTGTTGATAGGAAAGGAGAAAAGGCTTTGGACCCCTTCCAGAGTGATATGGACCAGATAAAACAGGGGAAGACCCCCTGAAGATCTTGGCTAAAAGAAAAAATGGAGAAAATCGAACAGGATAGGTAACTTGATTTACTGATCCCTCCACATGGGAACAGCCCTGTAACTGGCTTAGACATAAAAATGTCTCTAGCCAAAACTTCAGCTAAAATTAGACAATAAATTTTGTTGGTTATGGAATCCTTAAGATTCATCATGCCATCCTTCATAAGGCATGAATGAAGATTTATTAAAATTGCATATTGATCAAAATTAACTCATAAAAGAATAGTTGTCTTTCAGCTGCTCAAAAAAGGAGCAAAATTCATCCTTACTGATCTGTATAAGATTCATATATTGCAGAATGTTCAGCTCTATGATTCATCTGAGGGGATGCAGAGATGACCTGCTGTTCCAGCCCCCTGCCTCCTGAGGCTGTTTCCAGAGGCTTGCTTTCAAAACGGCTTCAGGAATGGCTGCTGATTCCCGATATTCTCAGTTCATCCAGCCCTTCAGATGAATCCAGTCAGAACTTCACTCAAGCCCTGAGCCTTCTGAGCATACAGAGACCGGATAACAGGTGCAAGAGCTACCTTTCTTAAGTCTCACCAAATGTTCTAATTTTCCTACTGCTCTCCATCCCTTTAAAAAATTTTCATCACCCCAATTCAGCAGGAAAAAGTTGTAAAGTCGTCATCCTGGTCCCTTGGCTTTGGGCGTCTGGTTATGGTTATTTTCTAAACTATAGATAGGTTGTCGTCTTAACGGATGATTTGGAAATGGTCATAATTTTGAACAGGGAGGAACTATATGGGATAGGTTACTAAATTTATTCTTGAACAAAGCACTGTATAGCCATGATCTTACATTGGTAGAAATTTTTATAATTGACACAAAGTTGAAATTATAATTTCTTACGTTGGTGTAGAATTTACATATTGATACAGATTTAAGACATTCATTGGTATAAATCTTTGTATATTGATACAGAATTTGAAATCAATATTGTTACTCGTGGATAGGCAGTGTACCTGTGCAACTCATTTAAGATGACAAGGCTTGGACCCAGTCCTTCTACAGCTGCTGCTTTCTAAACTTTTTTTTTAAGATTTATTTATTTATTTGATGTATATGAACACACTGTAACTGTCTTCAGACACACCACAAGAGGGCATCGGATCCCATTACAGCTGGTTGTGAACCACCATGTGGTTACTGGGAATTGAACTCAGGACTTCTGGAACATCAGTCAGGGCTCTTAACCGCTGAGCCATCTCTCCAGCCCCCTATAGCTGCTATTGTAATCTGTTTAGAATAATTAAGTAATGCAAGTTAAGGGCCAGATAGTACTCACTGTTATATTAGATTCTGGTTTAATTGAAATAAAGTGTTTTCAGTATTATTCAAATAGAAATAGCTAAGAGTAGTCAAGGTTTAACAGTTCAGATATACTTTGTTTAAATTTAGATAGTCTTCCAAAACATCAGAAATCCAGACTATGACATTTATACTCATTTCATTATTATTAGAATTTTGACTAGGAGCCATGTTGCTCCTGACAGTACCAAAGAAGATACTGCGCATCATAACCTCCATATGGAGTTGCTCCAGCTGGGACAAGCTAGCCGCTGGGCAAGCATTACCCTACTTCATCTGCAGACAAAAAACTGTCCAGGAAAGACACATGATGTGGGATAGTCGACAGCTTAGCTCTGCCAAGACAGAGTGAGCTAGACCTTCATATTTCCTGCCAGGCTGTGGGCAAATACCAGAAATACAAAACGGGACCCGCCAGCTATGCTCACAGAGGACACTGACCCCCTCCGTATTTGTAATCTAAGCTTCACCAATCCTATTGCCTTCTACAGTGCTAATACCTAAAGGAAATTCCCAGTTCACTGAGCAGCAACACTTTTAAACTTAAAATGCAGAACAACAGTGGTCCAGAATTCCAATCTCTTTTCAAAGATATAAAAAAGAGCCGTATGGTTCAAGGCTTCTTACTGTTAAAATCTTTAAAAACAAACAAAATATACATGAGTTGCTAACTGGAAAAGATCATTGTAGAATCGTGATCCTTAACGCTTAAATTTCAAGACATAAAATCACCAATTTTTACAAAACATAGTTGCAAAGCATTTCATATCCTAAATTTCTACAATTTCGTATTTGTTTGTACTAACACTACTCATGCTTCTGTATTTAGCTTTTACTTTTCTTTTACTCAGAATCAAATATATGTACTTTAATTCTCAGAGTTTTTAGTGTAATATAGAACACGATCAGTCCACGGAGAGATTACTGATAATCACCTCCACAGACACTTGTCTGGAAAAGGTATTTCACTAGTAATGAGATACAACATGTTACCAGATAACATTTTTCTATTTTCAAAGAATTAATCTTTATTTATGGAATGGGCAGATGATAGTATTCACGTTTTGCAGAAATAGATAATAGTTCTCCTAAAGAGCTCTTAGGGAGAGAGAGCCAAAGGTCCACCCTCACCCTTTTCAAAGTATAAAAGTCAGCGTCAAGCTGCAATTCTTTCTAGATGAGGCCATTTTAATTCTTTTACCAGTCACAAGAGTCTTACACATCTACCTACACACTTCAGTGTCTCAGAATCAATGGTAACTGCAATGCACCCTGTCTTAGTCAGGGTTTCTATTCCTGCACAAACATCATGACCAAAAAGCAAGTTGGGGAGGAAAGGGTTTATTCAGCTTACTCTTCCATGCTGCTGTTCACCACTAAAGGAAGTCAGGACTGGAACTCAAGCAGGTCAGGATGCAGGAGCTGATGCAGAGGCCATGGAGGGATGTTTCTTGCTGGTTTGCTTGCTTCCCCTGGCTTGCTCAGCTTGCTTTCTTATAGAACCCAAGACTACCAGCCCACAGATGGTACCACCCACAAGGGGCTCTCCACCTTGATCACTAATTGAGACAATGCCTTACAGCTGGATCTCACGGAGGCATTTCCTCACCTGAAGCTCCCTTCTCTGTGATGACTCCAGCTGTGTTAAGTCGACACACACAACAAAGGCCAGTACACACCCTTGTAACCCTCATCACTAGTAATCACCCTCCATGCCCCACTTCTAACCAGGAATGCACAGATCTCATTTATAGCAAAGCAATTTCATAAGATGATCTCTCACGTTATTCAGATCTATTAAACACTATGAGAGCTGTGATCCATTATCAAGTACCCACAGTCTCTAAGCTCCGTGTCAGAGTGTAATGACATCAAAGCACAGGCGTAAGAGATGGATGGGCACTGCAGCCCCGGGCAGCGGTCTGTACACAGCTCAACACATACATTTACATAGAACACACAGCATTTCTTCTTCAATTTCTACGTGTGTGCTTCTGTGTGGGGTGCCCAGGGGTGGGTTTCCGGCTAGCATGGGTGCTAGGAACTGAACTCTGGTCATCTAAGCAGCAGGAGCTACTGAGACATCTTTCCAGCCCCAATACATACAACATTTCATGTTAAAGACAGTAAACAAATAAATATATAACTTCATGTTAATGTATTTAATGCATAAATATATTTAATAAGCATATGTTAACAAACCAAATATACCTATATTTAGCATTTAAGATACAATCATACATATTTTTAATTTACAGAGTTTGGTCTTCTTAGAACTACTTCGCCATGGAAACAAACCTCTGAGATTTTCTATAAGTATATTTCAGAAAGGTTTAACTGTGGAAGGTGGCCCGTCCTGAAGGAAGGCAGCACTGTCCTAAGGTCCTAGATTGATTACAAGTGAGAGAGCAAGAAGAGCATCAGGACCCACCTCTCACTGCTTCCTGACTGCAGACTATGACCAGCTGCCTAATGCTCCTACTGCCCTTGAAACTGGGAAAACAAGGTTTCCCTTTCAGTTTTAGCATGACTAAAGAAAGAATGGACAGGGGAGGAAGCCTGTGGACAATTTATTAAACTTTGAAAGGAAACAGCAGGATATGTAACTTGAAAATCCCTGCAGTTGCCAAGAAAGGGGGAGATGGAGAAAGTCAGGTCAAGTCTGAGGAACTGAGAAGCCCAGGGTACCCCAGAAAGCACACTGAAGGCTTTGGTCAGTATCCAAGGAAAGGAAAAAATATGCTCAGCAGGAAGCCTTGGGTCTTATCTCAACGGGCACCTGATTCTAGGTTCTGTGACACCAGGGTAAAGGACTTCAGCAGGGATACATAGCAAGAAACAGAATTAAAGTCATGCCTAGCACCTTTAACCCCAGTGATCAGGAGGTACAGGCAGGAAGAAATCTGTTAAGACCAGAAATGGTTCAAGACCAGCCTGGTCTACAAAGCAAGTTAAAGTCCAGCCAGGGCTACATAATGAAGCCATGTCTTAAAAAGAAAGGGAGGTGGTCAATGGTTAAGAACACCAATTGCTTTCATATGACCCTGGTTCAACTTCTATCATCACAGGGAGACTCACAATGCTCGGCACCAGCTCCAGATCCTACACTCTCTTCTAACTTCCCGTGACCCTGGGCAGACAATGCAGTGCACAGACAAACTACATCAAAGTAAAAATCTCACACATGTCAAATAAAATAAACAAGCCTGGTTTTTTCAATGAGGAGACAGTAGAATGAAAGAGACGGAGGTGGAAACAGAAAGGAAAAGCGTTCCTAAGATCAAAGCTAGAGGCAGCCTATTGAGAAAGGCACTAAGAACCCAAGAGGCTAACGCTCGCTTGCTCGCTCGGAAAGCACTGGGCCAGGTAACTCTTTACAGGGTCTTGGAGGTTCCTACACACAGCCCAGATGAGTGAGGCACAGCTTTGATGCTCCTCTGCAGATTGGCCTCTCTGCTATGTTCCCCTTGGTGTTCTACTCTCTGGTCCCTACTCATCCATACCATCCTTCACTGTCAGGATGGATGGCATCCCTTCTTAAATCCTGGACCAAAATTAAAACAAACAATCAAACAAACAAAACACCACTTCTTTAAATTGCCTTTGCCAAGTATTTTGCCAGCACACTAAAAAAGTAAAGCATACATTGGGTTCCTGACTCTGACTCCTCTGCGTAGCCAACATCGCAAGCTCATCGACACAGGCAGCATCTTTACTGTCAAACAAGTACAGTCTCTTTAGTACTAGTTTTCTTGATAAAACTCAAGTTATTCTGGAAAGTAAAGATGTCTAGTTTTTTAAAAGCTGACATCTACACACAGTTGAATTCATGTCTTCTATTGGGCTTACTGCTGATCTAAATATGTCTTACGGATTAAATAAAGAGTTGTTTTCCTGATTCCACTTTTACCTCTATTGTTTTTACTTAGTTTTTACATATAAATCATGTCCATGCACATATAATTTAGCAGAATATAATACTAATATCGTAACTCCCCTGTCAATATAGACCTTCCTCTCTAATCTTCGTTGTAATTTCACTCACCACTATGGTCCATTAGCATGAAGAGATAGATGTATATATAGATATTAATATTCCTACTAAAGGGAAAGAAAAGATTTTTTCCTTATTCACCTTAGGTCTTTGGCTGGGTCAGTGTGGTGGTTTGAATGGGAATGGCCTCCATGGGTCCATTTGAATGCTTCTCCTCCAGGAAGGGGCTAGATTTGAGGAGGACTTGGAGGTGTGGCCTTGTTGGAGGAAGTACTTCACAGGGGTAGGCTTTCTGGTTTCAATGGCCCATAGTAGGCCCAGTGTTGCTCTCAGGATCCTGTTCTGGGGCCTTAAGTGACACCATGCCCCCACCATGCCCCACTATGATGATAATGATCTAATCCTCTGAAACTGGAAGCAAGCCCACAATAAATGCTCTCTTTTATAAAGGCTGCCTTGGTCACAGTGTCTCTTCACAGCAATAAGAGTGACTAAGATAGAAGTTGGTACCGGGGGACTGGGGTATTGTTGTGACAGGCCTGGCCATGCTGTTTGTTGAAGGAAATACATGGGTACCAGAGGGAGGCAGTTATAAATACCATCTAAGGCCATGTAACCAGTTGCAGAAACAAGGATTGTAATGAACATAAATGGAGCAGAGATTGAAGGAAAGGCCATCCAGAGACCACTCCAAAGAGGGATCCATCCCATCTGCAGACACCAAACCCAGACACTATTGCTAATGCCAAGAAGCACTTGCTGACAGGAACCTGGTATGGCTGTCTCCTGAGAGGCTCTGCCAGCACCTGATAATACAGATGCAGATACTCACAGCCAATCATTGGACTGAGCCTGGAGACCCCAATGGAAGAGCTAGGGGAAGGACTGAAGGAGCTGAAGGGGATTGCAATCTCATAGGAAGAATAATATCAACCAACCAGACCACCAGAGCTCCCAGGGACTAAACCACCAACCAAAGAGAATACATGAACACACCAGTCTCTGAACAAGATGTCAAGCTGATGCCTAGATGAAGCTTCCACCCCTGCACTTGAGTCTCTTTGGCTGCAAGCTACCAAAGAAGAAACATGGACACCAAGCAGCCACAAAACCTTTGACATACCATCCACCCTGACTGCAAATTATGCTAGGGCAATGGCTGCCCAGAACTTGGGGGAGTAGCCAACCAAGGTCTGATTTGACTTAAGTCCACTCACTCCCAAGAAGGAACCCATACCCAACACTGCTTGGGTAACAAAGAACCAGTGACTAGATTGCCCAGAGACCTAGGGTAAAACAAAACACTGCTCGTCTTTTTTTTTTTTTTTTTTTTTTGGTTTTCCGAGACAGGGTTTCTCTGTGTAGCCCTGGCTGTCCTGGAACTCACTCTGTAGACCAGGCTGGCCTCGAACTCAGAAATCTGCCTGTCTCTGCCTCCTGAGTGCTGGGATTAAAGGTGTGCGCCACCACTGCCCAGCACACTGCTGGTCTTAAAGAATAAAAAGTATCAACAGAATGACTCTAATGATATTCTGACACACTCATATGTCACTGCCTTACAAAGTCATCAGCAGAGAGGCTTCCTCCTGCAGCAGACATTACACAGAGTAGTAATGGGAGGCTCCCATCAATGCCTCCCTGCAGAGCTCAGGGAACCCCACGGAGGAGGCAGAAGGACAGAGACTGTGAGACCTGGTGCAAAGACAGGGTCATCATGACACACCAGGAAAACAAGGCATGAGGCCTTGTTCTGAGCATGTGAGCTCAGAGACTGAAGCAGAAAGCACATGGCTCTCGTGGATCTGCACCAGGTCCTCTGCATATGCATTACAGCTTTCAGCTCAGTGTTTTTATGGGACTCCTGAACGAGTGGGTCTCTGACTCTCCTGCTGCTGCTCAACTGTTGGGTTGCTATGCCTAACTTCAATTATGATAGCTTTTCCTTTATCTTATTATATTTTATTTTGCCACCTTTGGTTGTCATCTTAGAAGCCTTGTTTGTTTGTTTGTTTGTTTGTTTACTAATGGGAGACAGAAAGGGGGTAAATCTGGAGGGGAAGGGAAGTGGGGAGCAACAGAGAGGAGTAGAGGGAAGAGACTATAAACAGGATACATTGAATGAGAAAAGAATGCTCAATAAAAGGGGGAACAATGTGTTTACACAGATATTTCTGTTTTCTTTCCTCAATTTCTTTATCATATAATGTAGCGTCAATTAAGAGAGTATCAGCAGTTATATAATTGAGATACTAAAAGAATGCCTCCCAAGAGATACTGCCACCTATTCTAAATTTAGAGTGGGATTTCGGTTGTAGAATAGATAGTTATGACATGTAGGTAGGATTATGACCTGGTTAAGTATATAATGTGTTTGTGATTGTACGTGGGATAGATGCATCATGCTAAGTGTAATTATGACCTAATGATTATTTCTTTGGAAATTCAGCATGACATAAGAAGATATGCATGTCAGGTTGACAAAGGGTGGACTTTCAATGACAAGTCTTGGTTGTCAACGTGACTACATCTGGAATTAACTAAAACCCAAAAATGGCTAGGCATACCTGTGAGGGACTTTTTTTTTCTTAATTATATCATTTAAAGTGGGAAGACCCACTTCTAATCAGGGTCTTTGAGGTGGGAAGATATACCTTTAATCCAGATTTTTTGAGGTAGGAAAATCTACCTTTAATGTGAGCCGCACCTTCTGCTGGCAGCCTCTATAATGGATTTGGAAGAAGGTAGCTCAGTCTCTTTGCTTGCTTGCTCTCGCTCTTGCCAGCAAGTCCATTCCATCATTGGCATGAGAGTCTACTTCTGAGGGATCCTGGCACATTCTGAAAGCCAGCTGAGACATTGAGCCTGGTAGACTGGACAATACCAGATACTTAAACCTTCCATAGACAGCCAGCCATTGTTGGACTAGCGTGTGTGTGTGTGTGTGTGTGTGTGTGTGTGTGTGTGTGTGTGTGATTTATTCTATAAATTCTGCTACCCTAGAGAACTCTGACCAGTAGAGTCTCTGCAATATAATAATAGATTAACAGAAGAAAGGCATTTAAAAAGATTCTGTGTGCTTTTATTTTTGTGATTCTAGGGATAGAATCCAGGTCCTCACACACACTAGGGAAGTACTCCACCATGGTGTTACTGCCTCAGCCCTAAACTCACTCATAATTCTTATGTTAGGAGGTAGCATCCATGAGACAACAGCAATGACCTACAGAAACAGGCAGCCCTAAATATTTTCATACAAGATTAACTTCATTTGTGTTTGTGTGTACGTGTGCATGTGTGTGTGAATGTCTGTGTGTCTGTGTGTGTGCTGTGCGTGTGCATGTGTGTATGCATGTGTGTGTGAATGTCTGTGTGTCTGTGTGTGTGCTGTGTGTG
>JADRCH010000178.1:2363252-2433597 GCA_019843965.1 Rhynchomys soricoides
AACACACAGTACTCCAGGTACACAGTCTAAAGTAAACACACAGTACTAATAGGTACAGCATCTAAAGAGAAAATTTAAATGTACTACATTTTTGGTTCTGTTGAAGTTTTTGTTTTCTTAAATGCGGATACTTACTATGCAACCTTGGCTGACTTCATAGTCTTCCTCCTGTCTCAGCTCTCAGTGCTGAAAGTCAGTCATGTGCTATCATGCCCAGATAAAAATGTATACCTTGCTTATAATCAAGGGACAGCTGATACAGTGCTACATATTCAACTGTTTATTACGTACTGTCATATAAACTTAAAGAGTATGTGAGACATGGAGACACCAGAAGTTCTTCTATCCACCTGAACATAAAGAGGCAAACTTTGGCGTGTAGCTGTAATCCAACAGTACAGTGCTTGCCTTGCTAGCATGTGTGAGGTATCAGGTTCAATCCCAAGTACCACCACCAACAGAATGACTGCTAATACAAAGAGCTTATTCAGTGAAAATTGCAAGACTACAAGCACATATAAGATTCTTACAAATTAGCAACAGAGAAAAACTATATCCTATGATACTATGAAGCTACAAAACTACACAGGAGCAGGACACTGTGGCACAGGCCTATGCTTGCAGTGTTTTCAGGAGACTAAGACAAGAAGACTGCTTAACCCCATTGCTTCAAAGCCAGCCTAAGCAATATACTTAGAGCTTGTCTCAAAAACACAACACAAAACCAGGTGGTGGCAGCATAGGCCTTAATCCCAGCACTCAGGAGTTTGAGGCCAGAGTTCCAGGACAGCCAGGGTAACACACAGAAACCCTGCCTTAAAAAGAAAAAAAGCACAAAACAACAAAAATAAATAAACAAACAAAATAAAACTACACTGGCCTTCCATGAACGGGCACATACCTAACTCCCTTAAAGGGCAAACTGTATTTAATTTGAGCATAACGTAAGAAAAATCATGTGAAATTCTATTTTTTTTTTTTTTTAAAGAAAGACCAATCCCTTTATCTCCATCTAATTGAAGGAGTTAGCCTACATTTTCAAACCTCCAAAAGCAAGGGGTTCTGTTATTATCTAGTAGATAGAAAGGACAATCTCAAATGCTGACTCTTCTTTGGTGACCAAACCTTTGGTGCCACTTTTGAATTCCTTCTGTTTGAAAAGAATCCTGTACTCATGGTCCCATCTGCACAATCTCTAAAACCGATTTGGCACAGTTTCTCATAAATCTGCCTTAGAAACCAGGTGGTACGGAGTTTGAAGTCAAAGAGAACAGCTGAGACTTGGAACCAAGAGAGGCTTTGGTGATGCTGCATGGAGAAAAATAGAGGGTTGGCACTATGTAGCAGGGGTAGCATCCCCAAGGAGAGCCAGCAGAAGCTATTGGTGACGGTGCAGCCCCATTGCAGTGGAGACTGTAACTGTAAGTGCAGCTCCATGGGATGACTAAGGAAGACAGCAGCAGCTGCTGAGCAGAGCCAAGCTGAGCCTGTGAAAGGCTCAGTGAGCTGTGAATGGCAGAGCCCCAGGACTTCCCAGGCCCTTCAGAGCCCTCTCAGATCATGAATGAATCCCAACAGCCAACACTGAACTGTTGGTTCTACTTTGATGGTGACTTGTATCCTGTTTTCTTGCTTCTTGGAGTAAGAAAACAAGTGATTTATTTTACAAAACCTAAGTCAAGAGACTTTAGATGTTTTAGTAAGATGAGTGTACACATACATGAGATTGTAATTAGCTTGCAGCCCCTTTTAGTCTAACTTCTTAGGCAAATTTAAAAGCTGTGGTAGTTTGAATGACAAAGGCCCCCAAAGGCTCATAGGCTCATACATCAGAATGCTTAGTCCCTTGTTGTTGGAACTGTTTTGAAAAGGATTAGGAGGTGTGGCCTTGTTAAAAAAAAGGTGTGTCACTGGCAATGGGCTTTGATGTTTCAATAACTAATTCCTGGACACCTCTCTTCTCCTCCTCCTCCTCCTGTTCTTCCTCTTCCTCCTCTTCCTCCTCTTCTTCCTCTCCTCTTCCTCCTCCTCCTCCTCCTTCTCTCTCTCTCTCTCTCTCTCTCTCTTTCTCTCTCTCTCTCTCTCTCTCTCTCTCTCTCTGCCTCTTGCTGTGGATCAGATCTAAGGTCTCAGCTACTGCACAAAGTGATGCCTGCCTACCTGCCTGCCTGCCTACTGCACGCTCCTGGACATGATGAGTGAAGGCTAAAGTTGTTTTAAGTGCACAAGTGATCTATATAAAAGGAAATGTCCTCTAGCCTGTAAGCCCACTTGCCCAAGGACAGATAACTTCCTGGAATGCTAGGGGCTGCTCATGTAAGATAACAAACCATGTGTCTTGACTTCTGTAACAAGGTTGGTTGCCCAACTACACCGGATGTACACATTCAGGTGGGAGGTACTTTGGCAGAAAGTAGGTCAGGCATTTTTTCCCATTTCAACATACATAGCCTTGTAGGTTTTGCCTTTACAAGCACCTGACTAACATAACTGGTTACCATTCTCTGGAAATCCTGGGTATGGACCTGGCCAGTGTCTATCTTCCTGGCTAATATTTAATAAAGCTTGCTTCAAATTTGACCCAAAAATTGTGGTGGTGGTCTTATTCTCTCCAGGTGGGATCAAGACATGTTCATAGACTTATGCTTTAACACTGTAAGCAAACCCCAGTTCCAATAATTAAATGCCTTCTTTTTTAAGTTGCCTTGGTCAGGGTGTCTTTGCAGCAATAGAAAAGTAACTAGCCAACCAAATCTAGTACACCAAGTAAGTTACTTACACTGTGGGTAGGTGCTATAGGTTTGAGACTATACTCAATCATATAGAATCTGACTTCTTTCCAAATAGTAGATCTTGGACCAGAAAATAAATTATTTCTATAAAGGACATTGCTTGAGCAATCACTGAGTTGTGAATGGGGTGTATGGACTAGACAGCATATTAATGTTCTGGTTTAGTGGTTGCATTGTGGTTATTTTAGCAGAATATCCTCAATATATTCTGAGGGGTTTAGAAGTGGTTAGACAATCTGTCTTCAATTTAGTCTCAAATGGTTCAAAAAATAATAGTAAAAATGATATCATCAGAAAAAGAACTATCAGCCAAATATGGTAAAATGTTAAAAGCAGAGGATGCAGTTGAAAAGTATACAGGAATCACTTGTGCTATCTGCTAGTGTGTGCGTGCGTGTGTCTGTGTGTCAGAGAAGACTAGAGCTGAGGCATCATCTATTCAGCTAGAGAGAAGCCCTCGTGCCTCGTCCCTGCTAGATAAGGCTGAAATCCCACCAATCCCACAGCAAGCTGGGAGGCAGACAAGAGAAGCCCATGAGCCAGCCAGCCTAGAGTACCCAACCCCAACACCACAGACAGTGACACTTGGCTCCTAAGAGGACTTGCTGTATAAATGTGTACCTAGAAAGATTCAAAAATAGGCACTCTCTTAGCACCTCCTAAACATGGGTGTGCCCATCACTGAGTCCCATGACCAGGATCAGGTACAAGATGTGGCATTTGGAGAGGTGCACATCCCCAGAGTTTCTTACTCAGTTACCGGCTGGCAACAATCTTCTTTTCTGGATGCTTTATCTTTTCATATCTATTTTGCTGCTTTGATTTCAAACCATCTGAAAAGAAGGTGATCCTCCGAACTACGTAGCCCAACTTTTAATGAAATTGGTGGGAATGTTGGAGACTGACTTCAGCCAGAAACATGTTCCCTGCATTCTCTGTGAAGAAGATGTGTGCCCAGGCACCTCAGCTCCCATGACCTCTTGGCTTAGTGCTCCCTTAGTACTGCACACCCCTGCCTTCACCCTCCACTGCTACATCCACCCAGAAAAGACGCCATCAGCTGTTTTTCACACGGAACTTGCCATGCAGCCCAAGCTATCTTAGAGAACTTTCTATCAAAGCTGGGCTAGCCTCAGACCTGAAGTCTTCCTTCTTGTGCTAGAATTACAAGCTTGAGGACCACACCCAGCTTGTGGTCTAACTGTGGCCTGAATGCACCGAGCACATTAAAGGCAGACTGACTAAGATGTCTGGTAGGTTACGTGTTTTGAATACATGTTACGTTTTGTCTTAAAGCAGTAGCCTTAACCTTGGCCTGGATGCTGGGTGGTACAATACCATTCTCAGCTTATTTATCCTTCACTAAAGTTATTTTCAATGTATGATTTATGCATACATATATGTGATGGCTTGTATATGCTCAGCCCAGGGCGTGGCACTATTAGGAGGTGTGGCCTTGTTGGAGTGGGTGTGGCCTTGTTGGGGTAGGTGTGTCACTGTGGGCGTGGGCTGTAAGACCCTCATGCTAGCTGCCTGAAAACCAGTTTTCCACTAGCCGCCTTCAGATGAAGATGTAGAACTCTCAGCTCCTCCAGCACCATGCCTGCCTGGATGCCACCATGTCATCCTGCCTTGAGGATAATGGACTGAACCTCTGAGCCTGTAAGCCAGCCCCAATTAAATGTTGTCCTTTATAAGAGTTGTTTTGGTTTTGGTGTCTGTTCACAGCAGTGGAAACCCTCACTAAGTCAGTATGTATATATAATATAATGCTATCATTAAATTAAGAAGCATCTTTATGCACAAAACAAAATCAACAACTTGCACCAGGCAGGGCTCAAGGGAATATAATTAATTATGTTTTATTTTTAGATGAGATTTCTCTGACTAAACAGCATTCTTTAAAAAAGCAGGTACTTGTGGAAATAAATCAGTTTTGTTTTGGGTTTTCTGAGACAGGGTTTCTCTGTGTAGCCCTGGCTGTCCCAGAACTTACTCTGTAGACCAGGATGACTCAAACTCCTCACAGAGATCCACCTGCCTCTGCCTCCCAAGTGCTGAGATTGAAGGTGTGCACCACCACCACCTGGTAAATTAGTTCATTTTAAATTGAAGGAGATACGTACAGTCACTCTACCACACCTAAAACTTTTGTATGGAAAAAAAAAAGGTGTCTGAAACCTGAATGACACTGTAACTCATCAAAAGGAAGAGAAGCACGGAGAGAAAGCACTCTCATACCGCACTGAAAAGGAAGATGGCTGCTGAGTCTCGCTCGATGTAGATTTTGCCAAGGTACTAAGTCTATGAATGCATAACTGTACTGAATCAATGAAACGCTGTCCTAAAATAAGAAACCACAACAGGCACTTCTGTGAAAGTGAATAAATGCTACCTTTGGCCATTTGGGGTTGAAGAGCCGGGCTTTGATTGCATCATCCAGAGCCTTGTGGTACTGCTGGGTTTTCATGTAGGCTGCAGATCTGTTGCTATACAAGATGCAGTTCTGAGGGTCAACTGCCAGGGCTTCATTGTACAAAGCAATAGCTGTGTGGAAGTCCCCATCATGACAGGCCTGGTTACTCTGACGAACTTTCTCAACAAATTCAGCTTTGCTCAGTGATGGTTCATCAGGACTTCTCTGGACAATAGTCTTAGCACCAAAGAGAGGAATCTACAAACAGAGAAACTGTTGTAAGTTCCAACACAGATGCCTGAGGCCTGATGTCAATGTTGGGCATCTTCCTTGATCTCTCTCATCTTTAGCCACTGAGGCAAGGTCTCCTGAACCTGGGGTTAAGCAATGACACTTATCTAAGTTAACTCTTGTCCTTCTAAACAATAAGCCTTCCTTGAAACAGCTAACAGTGCCTGCAATAGACACACAGCTGTGTTGGGGAGAGTGACTAACACTCTTGTCATGGAAGCATGAAGGCCAGGCTGGGATCTCTAAAACCCATGTGAAAACCTTGGCAGGTATGGTGGCCACCAGTGATCTTCATCCTGGGGAACAGACAGGTTCCCCACAGCAAGAAGCTAAACAGAGAAGCAGGATTGTTTTTAAGATACGGGTCTCTCTAATCTGGGCTGGCATGAAACTTGCTATGTAGAACAAGCTGGACCTGACCTCCCAGAGATTTTCCTGCCTCTACCTCCAGACCCTGCACACTATCACATTTAGAAGTACGTGGCTTTCTTATTTTATAGTAGGTTACAATTAAGAGATGTCATGGAGGTATAGAAGTGACTTTAAAACTATAGGAACTTTGGAGGCTTCTAACTAAATGCATTTTTCAGTACGATATGACTAGGAACCAGAGAGGACCAAGGAATGGAACGTGGCAGTTTGGATGAGAATGTCCCCTACAGGCTCATGCATTTGAACACTGGGTCCCTCATTGGTTGCATTACTTGGGAAAATCTAGGCAGGCCGGCACATCACTACAGGCAGACTCTGAGGTTTCAAAGTCTCAGGCCATTCTGAGTGTTCTCTCTTCCCCTGCTTTGTGCTTATGAGGGAAGCTCTCAGCACCCTGCTTCAGTTACCATGCCTGCAGCCACCCCAGCCCTGACAGGATGGACTCTTCTCAAACCATAGGCCAAAATGAACTTTCTGTAAGTTGCACCTTGGTCATGGTGGGTTTTTTTTCACAGAAAAGTGACGGATACAGTTAACGTGTCCATTTTGATAATATTTACTCTGTCCATCATGACAATAAAGACCCTTGATCTTACGGCGTCTTCCTCAACTCTTTTTTTCACTGCTTATAATTTTCTCTAGTTAGGTCTTTTACTTCCTTGGCTAGGATAGACTTAGACTAGGTCATTCTTTCTTCCCTTCATTCTTTTTCCATTTTTCTTTTCTTTTTTGAGGCTTCTGTGGACAGACTTATTTACCTAATTTCTGTTTTGACTCATAACTGGTATACAGAAATGCTACTGTTTATTGTAGGCCAACTTTGTATCCTGATATCTGACTGAACAGATTCATCAGGTGAAAAAGCCTTTAGTCTTTGTTAGTCATGGATGTAAAGAGACATCTGCAGACAAGAACAGCTTAACTTCTTCCTCTCCACAAAGGAAGTGCCTCAGTGAAATCAACCTGCCACCAGTTACTGGCTACTCAATCCCTAGGCATGGTGCCATATTAGAACCCAGTGCTGGCCTCTGCTGCTGGCAGACCTGGCACTAAGCAGCTGTAGCCAGATCAGCTTGGTGAGTGGGAGTCCATGTTGTTGAGCCCATCTATAATCTTCATTACTGCCACCAGGGCCACTTGTTTATGGGCCCACTAGGCAACGACAGGGACAGCAAAGGAAGAGGCTGCTTGTGCACAGAACACGTTACCCTATCTTCCTAATTATCCTCCTCTGCTGAAGTCACATTTCAATGAACATCTACACGGGACATGAGTATCTTCACATCCTTTGCCCATCTGGACACATCTGGACATGTAATTGCTTTCCAAAAGTCTTTCTCACCAAATTCCAATCATGTTCTTTCCAAGTCCCTGACCAAAGCCAAACCACTGGCTATAACCCACAAATCAGTAAATAACCACACATCTGCCCATTAGTCCTTCCAGGCAGATGTACAACTTATATGTACTGCCCAAAGTTCTGTCCTCAATGAGAGAACAGCCATCTGATGTTGACGGTGGTGCCAAGCTTGCTCCAAGATCCAAGGGTCTGCACATTGATAAAGGAACCTGCCAGAAACTCCAACCAGGATCCTTCTCCACCACTGACACATCTGTCAAATACCATCCGGTCTCCTGGATCATGTGGCAGAACAGCCTACACAGCAGCCTGCTCCTGTTCCATTCAAAGCTGGCAGCTTTCTTTGTCCTTTGATATATGGGTGACATCCCAAGTGAGGATTGTGCTGTCTCCAAAACCCAAACAGCACCAGTAAGCATTGTGGGTTTTTTCCATGGTAGTCAGTATGATGAGGTGTAACAGCTTAGCCTTCCCCTTGGAAGGAATATCTCTGCACACTCCACACCACTGGACTCCTACAAATTTCACTGAGGTAGAAAGCACATGAGTTTTAGTTACATCTATTTCCTACCCTGTTGTCTTGGTACATGTTCCAGTGCTGTGAAGAGACACCACGGCTTTGACAATTCTTATAAAAGATAGCTTTTCATTGGAACTCACAGGTTCAGAGGTTGAGCCCATTTTCGCCATGATGGGAAGCTTGGCAGCATGTAGGCAGATGTGGTGCTGGGGAAGGACTTCCACATCCAGATCAAAAGGCAGCAGGGAGAGACACTGTGCCTGGCTCGGCATCTGAAACCGAAAAGTCCCCCCCCCTCCAATGACATACATCCTCCAACAAGGCCATCTGTACTTCCTAATAGTGGCACTCCTGGTGACCAAGCTTTCATCTATGAGCCGAGGGGGCCGTTCTTACTCTAACCATACCCCTGATGTGCATCACCAAGAAGATCAAAATGGCTGCTATTTCAATGGAAATAATATGTTTTCCCAGGGGGAAAAATTACTCCATATACTTGCAGATGAAGGAAGGAAAAGCTCGTTGCTAAATCACCAGGACAACTGGAACTGACACCCAAGTAAGTTGGCCTCAAATACAAAGTTTTAAGAAATACACTTTTCCCAAGGAAGGAACTAAAGGCTTTATGGTACAACACTGGCTGTAGCCCTGCACCCCTCAACCATCTGCACCCCTCAACCATGCCAGAGGCATGTTCTTCGGGAATAAGTCAAATGGCTGGTCAACCCTGGTGAACAAATACATTTTAGTAGCATTGTCAATTTGTTTATCCCAAACAGGCCTGATTAACACTGTGGTGGTCTGAATGTGCTTGGCCCAGTGAGCAGCATTATTAGGAAGTGTGGCCTCATTGGAGAAAGTGTCACTGTGGGGGTGGCCTTTGAGAGACCTTCCTCCTAGCTGTCTTGACGCCAGTCTTCTCCTGTTTGCCTTCAGAACAAATTTAGAACTCTCAGCTCCTCCTGTGCCCTTCCTGTCAAGATGCTGCCATGCTTCCTGCCATACTGAAACGAACTGTACCTCTGAACCTGTCAGCCAGGCCCCAATTAAATATCCTTTATGAGAGCTGCCTTGGTTCACGGTGTTTCTTCACAGCAATGGAAACACTAACAAATGCAAGTATACTAATTACCTTTGGGGTATTTAGAAGACAGTGGCCACTTAGCTAAATTGTACTTTGTGTGATTCAGTGTCTCCAAGGCCAATCTATTAACAAATCCTTTATAATATCTTTATAGCTTTAATAATATCTTTTATAATATATATATCTTTTATAAGAATAGCTTTTATAATAGCTTTTATAATATTTTTTTAGCTTTAAGTTTCTTCTTTGTCACTACTTGTTCAGTTGATTCAATCAACAAAATGTATCAATACAGTGAAACACAATGACATTTTGTATAAGAGACAGATGATTATAACAGGGCTGGGGAAATAATATGCCTTGATGTAAAACAATAAATGTGTAATGCCAGCCTCACCAGCTGGAAGCAGATTGCTTCTGTGATCCTTACTGACAGACACTGACAAAAAGGATACATCAGTAACTGCATACCAAGTACCAGGAGACCTGCTAATCTGCTCAAGTAAGGATACCACATCCAGCAACTGGTTTTGTGTCATCTTGACACAAGCTGGAGTTATCACAGAGAAAGGAGTTTCAGTTAAGAAAATGCCTCCATGAGATCCAGCAGTAAGGCATTTTCTCAATTAGTAGTGATCAAGGGGGGAGGGCCCCTTGTAGGTGGTACCATCTGTGCACTGGTAGTCTTGGGCTCTATAAGAAAGCCAGCTGAGCAAGCCAGGAGAAGCAAGCAAACCAATAAGAAACATCACTCCATGGCCCCTGCATCAGCTCCTGCTTCCTGATCTGCCTGAGTTCCAGTTCTGACTTCCTTTGGTGATGAACAGCAGCATGGAAGTGTAAGCTGAATAGACCTTTTCCTCCCCAACTTGCATCTTGGTCATGATGTTTGTGCAGGAATAGAAACCCTGACTAAGACAAATTGGTACCAGGAGTGGGGTATTCCTGTGACAACCTGACCATGTTTTGGGGAGGACTGTGGAAGGGCTTTGGAACTCTAGGCTGCTCTGTTGTAAGTTGTGTAGGAGCTTGGAAGATAATGTTAAGAACAGTGCAGAAGATGGAGGCCTGGCTTGTGAATTTTCAGAGGGAAGATTAAAGACTTGTATCAGGGCCGTTGTCATTTTGATTGTGAAGACTCTGTGGGTTTGGTTAGCTGGGGCTGAAGGATCAGCTGTCAATTACAAGATACCAGAACTACTAAAGCAAAACTATTGCATTGCTGAGACTATTGATGCTGGTTGGCTGGAGCTGGGAAATTGGCAGTGATTGAGAGGAAACCAGCATCACTGAGGTGAAATCTTCTGAGAAGTGTTTTCTGAGAGCACAGAGGCTGTGTTCCAGAGATAGCCAGGGTTGTACCTTGTGCTGTGGCTGGACTTGGTAATGTGTAAGAGTCACCCAGGTGATACTGGTTTTGAAGGCATGAATGAGTCATGAAGAGCAGCTGAGGCATGGGCACTGTGAGAGGCCTCGGAAGGCCATTGGTGAAGGTGCAGCCTCAGTTGCAATTGATGGCACAGAACTGAAGGGGTCATAAAGGGGAGTTGAGGCTTGGCACCATGGGGAGAGCCTATGGGAGGCTGTTGGTAAAACCTAGTTGCAGCAGAGGACAGCTGTGTTTTAGAGATGCCAGTACCATGAGATGACCACCAAGGACAGCAGCAGCAGTGGAGTACAGGCATCTGGAGCCTAGAAGACAAGGTGTGTGCTACAAAGGGCAGAGCTGGAGAAGTGACCCAAGCCCTTGGAGGAATCCAGAAGATCATGAGTGGATCCCAGACACTGGACGGTTGGAGTTTGATTTTGCTTTCGATTGTGACTGTGCCCTGATATATTTTCCCTCCTGAAGGAAGAAAGTATTTTAGTGGAGCCCACAGTTAAGAGATTTCTAATTGTAAAAAGACTTTGAATTCTAAGAGATTGGATATTTTTTAAGGGATTGAATTTTTGATATGTAAGAATCTGCAAAGACTGTGGGACTTTTAAAATTATTTATATCTTGGGGATGAATAAGAAAATAAGGGTTGAGGCTTACTAATGATATATTTGTGTGTCAAGTTGACAAGGGGTCAATTGTACTGGCTGGTTTTGTGTCAACTTGACACAAGCTGGACTTACCACAGTAAAAGGAGTTTCAGTTAAGAAAATGTCTCCATGAGATCCAGCTGTAAGGCATTTTCTCAATTAGTGATCAAGGTGGAGAGCCCCTTGTGGGTGGTACCATCTGTGGGCTGGTAGTCTTGGGTTCTATAAGAAAGCAAGCTGAGCAAGCCAGGGGAAGCAAGCAAACCAGCAAGAAACATCCCTCCATGGACTCTGCATCAGCTCCTGCATCCTGACCTGCTTGAGTTCCAGTCCTGACTTCCTTTAGTGGTGAACAGCAGCATGGAAGTATAAGCTGAATAAACCCTTTCCTCTCCAACTTGCTTCTTGGTCATGATGTTTGTGCAGGAATAGAAACCCTGACTAAGACAGTTAGGGTCCCCAAAACCCACATAAAAGCTAGGCATGGCCAGCCCTGTGGAGACAAGTGGATCTAGGGGCTAGACAAAACGAAAGCTCCAGGTTCAGTGAGAGACCATTCCTCAAAAATAAAGTAGGCTGACAGGGTGGCACAGGCCTTTATCTCAGCACTCAGGAGGCAGAGGCTGGTGAGTTTGAGTCCAGCCTGGTCCAAAGAATGAGTTCCATCACAGCCAAAGCTATGTAGAGAGACCGTGTGGTTTACAGATGTGAATGCAGGGTCTTCAGGGAGTGGCACGATTTGAAAGGCTTACGAGGCGTGGCCCAGTGGCTCGCTCTCCCTGCTGCCTTTGGGCACAGCAGAGGACCTCCCAGGCCCTTCTCTAACCCGTGTCGTCCTAAGTGCTACCCTGTTTCCCACCATGACAATAATGATGAACAAATTAATTACTGAGCTAGTTTATCTGTGAAACTGTAAGCAAGCTCCAATTAAATGCTTTCTTTTATGAGTCGCAGTGGTCATGGTGTCTCTTCAGAGCAATGGAACTGACTAAAACAACCTGTCTCAAGATAAATAAATGAAAATAAAAACCAGAAAGCCACAGAATGCCAACCTCTGGCCTCCACACACACAGGCACAAACAGCCTCCACACACACACATGCACATACATACACACACACACACACATGCACATACATACACACACACGTCTACACACATACATGTCCACAAATACACACATACACACACGTCTACACACACACACAAACACGCACACATGCACACACACATATACACATGTCCAGATACACACATGCACATACATTTGCATACATGTCTACACACACACATACACACACATGTCCACAAATACACACATACACACACACAAACACACATTACCTTCACCTCTTAGCAATTATTTTCTTAATCACACGAAGTCACTTTCACCTCACCAAGTTATTCCTTTTTTAATTTATTTTACGTATATGGATATCTTGCCTGTCTATAAAACTGTGCAGAATGTGTGTAGAGCCCAGGATGCCAGAAGAGGGCACTGGATACTCTAGAACTGGAGATACAGAAGGTTGTTAGTTGCCACACAGGTGCTGGGAACTGAGCCTGAGTCCTCTGGATGAACAGCACGTGCTCTTAACTGCTGAACCATCTTTTTAGCCTGATACCAAATTATTCCTATGGTTCAAAAGAGGTCATTTTTCAAATCCATAGGATGTCAAAGATGTAACTCAGTTGATAAATGAAGCTATGGGTTTGATCCCAGCTCTATCCGGTGGTCCATGCCTGTAACACCAGCAGTTGGGATGCAGAGGCAGGAAAACCAGAGGATCGAAGGCATCACCTTTAGCTACACAGCAAGCTCAAGTACTGTCTAGGGTAATGAGACCTATCTCTAGGGAGGAGACCTATCTTTGAATAAACAAAGGCTGTATTAGTTTTATACTTTGTTTTCTCTTTTTAAAATATATCTGCTGGGCAGTGGTGGCGTACGCCTTTAATCCCAGCACTTGGGAGGCAGAGGCAGGTGGATTTCTGAGTTTGAGGCCAGCCTAGGCTACAGAGGGAGTTCCAGGACAGCCAGGGCTACACAGAGAAACCCTGTCTCAAAATATTTGTTCCGTGTGTGTGTGTGTGTGTGTGTGTGTGTGTGTGCATGCGCGCGTGCACGCACATGCGTGCACAACATACATATAGTGGAGACCAAAACAGTATCGGCCCCTCTGAAACTGGAATTATAGACAGTTGGGCATCACTCAGTGTAAGTACTAGGAACCAAACCTAGGCCCTCTGAAGATCAGCAAGAGCTCTTAAATCACAGAGTCAAACCTTCAGCTCAGTCTTTCTCATTTTACAGGGCCTCACTCTGGAATCAGCCTGACCCAGCTGGCCTCAAATTCATAATAATTCTCCTGCCTGGGTCTCCCAAAAGTTGGGACTTTAGGCATAAATCACTATGCCTGGCTCAATGGGGAACTTTTAGTTTTTAAAGATCTTTAAAAATATTTTATTTTTTTTATGTGTATGAGTGTTCAACATTGTTATCTATTCAATAGTTCATGTACTTGGTTCTGCTGTCAAGAGTTTTATTTTTTTCAATAAGCTTTGAAAACTATTTTTAATTTTTTTAGATTATAAAATGATTACAACATGTTTCCCCCTCCCTTTCCTCCTTCCAACCCTCCCACACACCCTTCCTTGCTGACTTTCAATCCATAGTCTCTTTTTATCACTTGTTGTCATACTCATGCATGTGTGTGCATGCATGTGTGTACATGTGTGTAATGTAATATATATGTATGTGTATGTGATGTAATATATGTGTGTGCATGTGTATGTAATATATATATATTTTCTAAACACACGAATATAACTTCTCAGTCTTTACAATATTACTTACAGTTATGTTTTCAGGGCTGACCATTTGGTATTAGTTAACCAATCCCTGTGTCTGTCCCTAGTGGAGACTCCTTCCCTGGCTCCCAGCATTCCTTGTCCTTTCTGTAGTTCTCTGTCTAAGATTGAGGCTTCCTGAGTTTTCCTCTTCCACACGACCGACCGTCTGTGTCATGTGTGTTCAGGTCATGTTTCCGCAGCCATATTGGGAACAGTCTCACAACAAACACCTTTTTCCACAGGTTCTTACAACCTTTATGTCCCCACCTTCCACAATGTTCCCTGAGTCCTGGCCTGGGTGCAGGACTTGTGCTGTAGATGTACTGGTTGGGAATAAAGCTTTTCTGTTTGTTTTGTTGTTATTGTTGCAAAGGCAGGTCTCGCTATGCAGGCCAGGCTGCCCTCGAACCTGCACAGATCCTCTTACCCCCGCCTCCCAAGTACAGGGATTAAAGGTATTTACCACCACACTCACAGGGAATGAAGTTTTTCTTATTTTATTTATGTTTTTTTTTTTATGGTTGGTTTTGGGGTTTTGTTCTTGTTTTTGTTGTTTTTGGTGGTGGTGGTGGTAGTGGTTGATTGGGTTTTTTTTTGTTTGGTTGGTTTTATTTTATTTTATTTTATTTTGAGACAGGATCTCTCTGTGTAACAGTCCTGGCTGTCCTGGAACTCTCTATGCAGACCAGGCTGGCCTTAAACTCATAAAATTCTGCCTGCCTCTACCTCCTGGGATTAAAGGTGTGTACCACCACACCAGGCTTTCTCATGCTTTTTAAGAGACTTCTCACTGAACCCAAAGCTCACTGTTTTGGAGAGGCTAGCTGGCCAGTGAGCACCAGGGATTCACCTACCTCCACCACCTACCTCCACCACCTCCACATTCCCAGCTCTGGGGTTACAGGTCCCTGCCACCTGTCCAGCCTTGGGTGGGAACTGGAGATGGAACTCAAGTCCCTCTGCCTGCATAGAAAGCACTTTTCCCACTGAGCAGTTTCCCAGACCCCTAAAGACAATTTTTTTTAAAAAAAAGAAAGAAAACATCCCTAGAGGGTTTAAAACACCACACCTGGACATTACATCCCTTTACTTTTCTGTTTTTCTCCTCCAGACTCAATCTTACCTCTTATGGTCCTTTCTTATACTTGAAGTCTCTATTTACTGAAAGACCCTATGGAAGTGAAATCAATTAAATGAAATTCAACGGCATGAAGGGAGAAAATCCATAGCATCAAACAACTGATTTATTAGGGGGAAATGCATACAGAAGAGCAGTTGCCAACTTTCCTGAATAAATAATAATCGGGATTGGCATGATAGAAACGTAAATATTGGTGATGAGATGACTCGGGTTCAAAGCACTAGCTGCTCTTGCAAAGGGCCAGGGTTCGGGTCTCAGCACCCACTTCGTGGCTCCTAACCATATGTAACTCCAGATGGGATCTGACGTCCTGTCCACCTCTGCTACATGCACATCTATGTAAACAAAACACTCACATAAAAAATAGCTTTTAAACATTTTTTTAAGAAAATGCAAAACATCCTAGAAGACTAATGTTCTCAAATGAAGATAAATGGTGCATTTTTAAAATTCAGATTTAAATTTTTTTTTATTTTATTGTTCTGTGTGTGTGTGCCTGTGTATGTTTGTGCACTGGGGGAGGTCAAAGGACAACTTGGCAGAGTCCATTCTATCCTACTGTGTGAGTCCCATGAATCTAACTCAGGTGCTCAGATATGGTAGCAGACACCTTTATCCACTGAGGCATCTATCTCCCAGACCCTCAGAATTAACTTAATCGAGCCAGGATACACAGAGCTGATCCTTTATACTAATCAACATATATCTTGTTTTTTACTAAAACACACTGGGAATATCACATTATAAATAATGACAAAAGTTAACCTGGGTGCTGCGAAAAATCATATGAAGTTAAGACTGACATACTTATCTCAAAAGACATCTGAAGTGTCTCGAGGTCTCCTAAGTTGCAACCCCAGAGTCATTCAGTCCTACAAATGTATACTAAATATCTACTACATGCTAGGCACCATGCAGGGGGAGTTGTCTGCTTATGGGACGCTTTCCAGCTCGCCAGACTCCCCCAATCACAACCTCGAGGGCTTGCTAAAAATTCAAATTTTCGTTCTCTGCCTTGGGAAACCACTTTATCCATGCGTCTTGTGGTGCACTGTGTGGCTCCAGATTCTTACTTATACCCCGGCTATTTAATGGCTTGAAAACACACCACAGAGTAGAGGGAGAAAGGCTGCACTACTCCAGCTAAGAAAAGTCCATTTTGCTCAGCATCCCTCACTTCTGAGAGACACACCCAAACACTTGGAAGCCCAGGTGGACCTAAAGCTCTCCAGTACCTGTCGGTGGTGAGACACCAACAACCTTGTTGCCTTCTAGGGGCTGAAAGCCCACTCCCTACCAACCACACCTGGGATGGCGACCCCGAGCCTCCCTGCAGCTGCAGGATACAGCCCGGGAGGACTTGGATGCCCCCGCCTTGAGCCCCAGCCCCGTCCCGCTCCGAGGGGGCGGGGTCGAGGAGGAGGAGATGCGGGACATTAGGTGCCCAATGCATTCCAAGCACACAGCCGTGGAAACTGAGGCAGGCAGGCAGATGATGCACAGGGTCTGCCTAATGCTTCGCTGCGGGGCTCGAACCCTGACGAGCGTGGGGCCTCCGCCTGCAGGTCATCGTCGGCCGCCGAGGCCCGGCCCGGCTCGCACCAACAGAGTTTCACAAAGAAAGTCTCCCGGCCCGCGCCCCGCTCACACTCACCGGCGCCGGCGGAGACTCCGGCTCCCGCCGCCTGCGGCTCCGCGCCGAGGCCGGCTCGGGCGCCAGAGGCGGCGGCTGTTCCATCCCCGCGGGGCCCGTCGGCGTCTGCCTAGAGCTAACGGTCCCGCCAGCTAGGCGCGCGCACCGCTCCCGCGCGCCATGTTCCTGCCGAGCCGCGCGCCACCGAGCGCCCCCGCCCTCACCGCGCACGCGCGCGCGCGCCGAGCCAGCTCGCACCGCGCAAGTGCGTTCCAGGCCTGAGCCCTCCCGGAGCGGGGCGCTCGCTGTTCCCTGTTCTGCGCGGCCGCCCGCCGCACTGCGGACCACCCGGAGGGCACCACGCGGGGCTGAGGCGCGTGAAGGCGCGCCAGGGTAGGCGATTCGGCGAATGCCGGCCTCCGCGGACCGCGTTAGCGCTCTCCCTTCTCCAGCTAGGATCGAAGCCCCCCTCCTATATCCAAGGACTAGTCCTCACTGAGTGGCTCTCTGGAGGCCAGACCTTGTGTTTCGAGCAGTTAAGAAGCCAGGGATCGCTAGAAAAGGTGCAGCGCTTCATCTCTTTAAAAACTATGAACTTGGAGCTGGAGAGATGGCTCAGCGGTTAAAAGCCCTGGTTGCTCTTCTAGAGAACCGGGGTTCAATTCCCAGCATCCGTATGACAACACACAATTGACATCTCCAGTTCCAGAGAATCTGACACCCTCACACACATATGTATGCAGACAAATCACCAGCACTTGGGAGACAGAGGTAGGCAGATCTCATGAGTTCCAGGAATACACAAAGAGAAACTGGTCTCGAAAAACAAAACAAACAAAAAAACCATGAACTTATCAGGAAGTCAAGAGAGAGCCTTGATCTCTTCAATGTTCAGCATGTGCGTGAAATATTTCATAGACCTGGCCTGGACTTTTTCTTGGGGGTGATTGATGGTGGCCAATAATGCATGCACAAAGGCGGAAGAGATGGTTCAGCGGTTAAGGGCACTGGCTACCTTTCCAGAGGACCAGGGTTCAATTCCCAGCACCCACATGGCACCTCAACAACTGTGTGTAATTCCAGATCCAAGATATAAACACATACACACATTAACACAAAATACTCCAGAGCACATTAAAATATAATAATAAATAATACACGCACAATGCCTAGCACAAACTAGGCCCTTCCAGCTGGAAGGTATAATTCCTGCTGTATCCTTCAAAAGTCCAAAAATAAAAGCAAAAAATTATTGAAAGGGGGCCCAGTTTCAAACCATGTGTAATTAGCAGGGCAGAGTTCACCCAACCATTTTCCCCAGATCTCTCTGTCACAAACCTCTCTAAAAATACAAAAGCTGGAAGAAAAACAACAGCAGAGAACATTTCCCCTACTGCTAAAGAATCTCTTGGACCTTTTCCCCCACTTTGTAGATGTGGACGGCCTGGAACTTGCTGTGTAGACCAGACTGGCCTCAAACTACCTCAATAGCACGTACCACTGCCCAGTTGGTTGGTTACTCATGGAATCTTTACATACTGGTTTTTTCCTCTCATCTTTATCAAATACAAATGACACAAACTTAACCCAGTAAACAGAAAAGATATTCCTGAGCATATAACTGAGTCCTGAACATTCCTGATCACATAACAGAGTCCTGGGATGGTGTCTCTCACCTTCAATCATACCTGCGCCTTGGATCTTGTCTACCTGGATCAATTTGTCTATCAAACATGTCTCAAGTCTTCAGTCTGTTATTCTCATGCAGTTCTTTCCACAGTGGAACCCATCTACTGAAGAAAAAGGTTTCCAGTGTCAGGTCCAAAATAAACTCAGGTGGAAGGGCTCTTCTTGGTGCCTATTATCATATCAAAGTGCATGCTGGCCCCTAGGCTCTTTCAGTTTAACAATTACCTGGGCTCTTCTTGGTTCTTCTTGGCTCTTTTCACCACACCCCCTACCCTAAACTTTTCCAGCTCCTGGACTTCCCTTCCCCTAGCTTCTCATTCCTACAGAACCCTGCCACACACAGTCTTGGTACCCTCTTTCTTATTTTCTGTACTGGCTGGTTATGTGTGTCAACTTGACACAAGCTGGAGTTATCAGAGAAAGAAGTTTCAGTTGACAAGATGCCTCCATGAGATCCAGCTGTAAGGCATTTTCTCAATTAGTGATCAAGGGGGGAGGGCCCCTTGTGAGTGGTACCATCTGTGGGCTGGTAGTCTTGGGTTCTATAAGAAAGCAGGCTGAGCAAGCCAGGAGAAGCAAGCAAGCCAGTAAGTAACATCCCTTCATGGCTTCTGCATCAGCTCCTGCTTCCTGACCTGCTTGAGTTCCAGTCCTGATTTCCTTTGGTGATGAACAGCAGCATGGAAGTGTAAGCTGAATAAACCCTTTCCTCCCCAACTTGCTTCATGGTCATGATGTTTGTGCAGGAATAGAAACCCTGACTAAGATATCTTCCTTACCTTCGTTGCATTAAATATTCAAGCCACCTGAATTCCCATTTGCCCTCTGCACTGGACCAGCTAAACCTCAGAACAACCTCCCAAGGGAAACTACCAACCACCATTCACAGGAATAACTGTTTACAATTGAATGTCTTCTCCTGGTAAAGAGTTTCTGAAGCATAGTGCTCAAGAGGTAGCTTGGCCAATAAATTACAGTGTGGGCTGTCATCAATTAGCAAAGTTACAGTGGTCACAAACAAACAACAGAAGTTGCTATTAGAATTGCCCTGCAGGTGTTCCTGTGAACTCCTGAAACAAATTCCACTTCTTAGGAGGTAAAGTGCAGGCCACCAACAATGTTTCCATTTCTAAGCATCAAAGGACTGTTACAACAGGCAGCCTTTTGTTACTTACTTTTGGCAGTTAAGGGTTCATAATGATGTAAAGAGTCCTAAAGACACATGGTTTAAGAGCACCTGCTGCTTTTGCTAAGCACTTGGGTTCAGATCCCACAATTGACTCACAATTATCTGTACTCCAGTTCCAATGACCCCAGTACCCTATTCCATGTACATACAGGCAGGCAATACTCACCTACATAAAATAAAAATAAATCTTAAAAAAATTAAGCCAGGAGGTGGTGGCTTACCCCTTTAATCCCAGCACTCAGGAGCCAGAGACAGTTTGGATCTCTGAGTTCCAGGCCAGCCTGGTCTACAAGAAAGCCAAGGCTACACAGAGAAACGCTATTTTGAAAAAAAACAAAACAAAAAAAACCAAAAACTTTTTTTAGATTTTTAGATATTATTCTTCGATTGTCACTTATGATTCTGGTGGTGTGAGTCAACATCCCTTAGTGTGACTTAATAAATTAACTAGAGACAAAGGACATTCATTTACAATCAGAAAGACCTCTGTTGACTCCTTCCTCCTCCTCCTCCTCCTCCTCCTCCTCCTCCTCCTCCTCCTTCTAATTTTATGTGAATGGGTGTTTTTGTATGCATATCTATGAACCAATTGCATGTGTAGTGCCCACAGAAGCCAGAGGGTGTTGAGACCCTATAACTCCCAGCCAACCATGGAGATATCAAGGGAGCTCATGTATCATACATTCTGTGTGCATTATTGGAATTATTAACTGCATCTTTTACTTAAAATACCTCAAACTTAAGATGAGCTCAACTTAGGGTGGAGGTACAGTTTGATTTTTGTTTTGGTTTATGGAGACAGGGTTTCCAGTCCTGTCTGTGCTAGAACTCACTCAGTAGACCACGCTGGCCTCAACCCCAGATCCACCTGCAGCTATATCCCAAGTGCAAGGATTAAAGGTATGTGTCACCACCACGCAGCTAAGTTACAGTTTTGAGCCACCACAAAGATGTTGGGAATTGAACTCAGGTCCTCTTGGAAGAGCAGCCAATGCTTTTATTTTTTATTGATTTTTTTGGTGAATTTCACATCATGCATCCACACCCCCATCCCACTCATCTCCCCATCCCTTCATATCCACCTTCCTCCCTTGCAACTTCCCTACAAAAGAAACCACACACACACCATGAAAAGCATCTTGTCATGGACACTGTAGTGTGTCACAGTGTTCCCTACCGTATACCCTCTTGTTAACACATCTGTACTTGCAAATGTTCACTGCATTTAGTAGTTGATCTGGTTTGAGACCTCAGGCTTCAGCTACACTATCAATACTGGATCCTCACAGGACTCCTCTCAGTTATCCTGTTGTTGGCCTGGATCATGAAAATCCTGTAGCTTTGGATCTGCAGGACCAGCCCTTTCACATGCTCCAGTAGTTCATAGATGAGTTAGATTTTGGGGTGGGCCAACTCAAAGCCCTGGGTCTGGGTGGTAGCTGAGAAGGTTAGCCTGCCAGCTCTCTCATATCTGCACCACCGGGGTAACCTCTCCTACTAGCTCACCCAATACTGCAGGTGGCTGTGAGGGGCTAGGCCAGCTCTCCCACTCTCATTCCCTCAGGACAAGCTGTTGCCCAGGCGAGGTGCAAGACCACTCTCCCAAGTCCTGCCTGCTCTCATGATCTAGAGCCAGCTCTCCTGACTACCTCAGGCGTTGAGGGCTGGGGGAGGGCATCTCCACTGCACCCATGCCTCGTCATGACAGGAGAGTCAGCTCATCTGTGTGTCCCCACCACCACAAGGGCCAGCTCTGTGCTGCCCCTGCAAAGTAGAAGGCCTGCTCTCCTGATTGCTGCAGTGAGAGATGGGGCCAGTTTCCCAGAATACTTACTGCAGCTAATGAGGGGTGGGGCCAGCTCTGCACAGGCCTTGGACATCTATGAAGTCCCATGTGGCAGCCTAAATCAGGGAGGTCTGCATGATCTATAGTGGTAATATGAGCCAAGAAATCAACAGGCCCCTGCTACTACATGACCACAGATGCAGACATGGCCCTCAGCAGCAACATGGCAATCAATGCTCTTAACCACTGGAGAGAAGTCTCTAACTCCCACCTTACTTCTTCATATGTCTAACAACACAAGGATCATTGGAGGACCTAATTAAAGAAGCACTCTGTCGCAGGGCAGTGGTTGCGCACACCTTTAATCCCAGCACTAGGGATGCAGAGGCAGGAGGATTTCTGAGTTCGAGGCCAGCCTGGTCTACAGAGTGAGTTCCAGGACAGCCAGGGATACACAGAGAAACCCTGTCTAGAAAAGACAAAAAAAAAAAAAAAAAAAAAAAAAAAAAGCACTCTGTCACCTGCCCTAAAATTGGGGGAATTAATATCTGGATTTAATGTATCCCCAAGAGTTCTCAGAGATGGAAACTGTACAGGACTGAGCATTATTTCTTTGCTTCCTCTGCTTTTAAGGCAAAAGTCTCACTATACAGCTCAGGCTGCCCTCAAACTCACTATCCTGCTTCTCAGGGTTTGGAATGGATTATGAGATTGTGAGAACCCATTGGACCTAAGGGATATGAATTTCAGATTGGCCCACAATACAAGCATCACCATGAGCTCCTTGGCAGCCCGCCCTACACATCATCCAACATCACCATGTCTTTCTTAAAGATTCTTTTAAGATTTATTTATTTTATGTGAGTACAGTCGCTGTCTTCAGACACACCAGAAGAGGGCATCAGATCCCATTGCAGATGGTTGTGAGCCACGATGGTTGCTGGGAATTGAACTCAGGACCTCTGGAAGAGCAGCCAGTGCTCTTAACTGCTAAGCCATCTCTCCAGCCCTGTCCTTTTCTTTCTAAGGGACTGAGTCTTTGTGTGTGTATGTGCGTGCGTGCGTGAGTGCGTGCGTGTGGGGGAGGTGCGGGGGGGGGGGAAGAGTTTGTCTCTGTATATCCTGGCTGTTCTAAAAGTTACTGTAAAGACCAGGCAGGCCTCAAAGTCAACTCAAACATTCTCCTGTTTCTGCCTCCTGAGTGCTAGGATTAAAGGTGTGAATCACCACGGCCAGGGGGACTCAGATCTTCTAAGGGACTTTTACAATTTGTATTCAGACAGATGAACCTGAAACCAGAGTGACATCCTGAGAAGGCAGACTGGCAATGCGAGAATCCAGACGAAAAACCACAACGACTAACACTGTTTTAGAATATTCTATTTAAAGTCTATGTGTGTCTGTGTACATGTGTAGATGACCACAGAAGCCAGGGAAGGGCATCAGATCCGGAAATGTAGTTACATGGGTGCTGGGAACTAAACTCCACTTCTCTACAGGAGTGTTCTTAATCACTAAACCATCTCTCAACACAACCCCCTAAAGTTTTTTCTTAAAAAAAAAATTAAAAAAAAAAAAAGGTATTCATCTAAAGTGCAGGTCATGAAACATAAGCCCAGAGGCCAATATCCACAACATTCTAATTGTGTGTCAGTGATGGAAAAGCAATTGTTCCCATCACTGAATTATAGACTACATTTTAAAAAATATATATAGCCCTATAAAAAAGAAAAGAAAGAAAGAAACCAAGCCAGGCAGTGGTGGCTCACACCTTTAATCCCAGCATTTGGGAGGCAGAGGCAGGCAGATTTCTGAGTTCGAGGCCAGCCTCGAACACCACAGTGAGTTCCAGGACAGCCAGGGCCACAGAGAGAAACCCTGTCTCAGAAAAAAAAAAAAAAAAAAAAAAAAGGCTTCAAGATGGAGAAGCCAATTGCAGCCATCACGGAAGGGAGCACATTTCTTTCTCGTTCAAAGCTCACAAGGCAGCTCCACACACAGCCAGGCGCTTTGTGTTCTCCATACCCTCCACCTCCTGTTCCAGGGGCCGCTTCTGACCGGAAGCCTGGAAATAAAGCAAAAGGAGAAGTGTTCAAGAGAAAAGCACAGCTTCTATCAAACCTCCTTATAGTTTAGTAAACAAGGGGTATTTCATGGTAATTACTAGTTGTCATGACGACTGAATCCTCCTAACACACCTCTGGAATCAAGATGCTTATCTACTCTCCCTGGTGATTTCTAGCCACTAATGGATGTTCAGCCACTCTTCAACACAAAATCGAGTTCAAATTGGATCTTTTTCCCCCCGCCTAGCAAAAGTCTGGGTGAGGCATGATTTAAGGCAGCCAGAGCTCCCAGCCCCCACAGGGTCAAGGTTACCAGGGAGCTCACACACTCTATTGTGCTATACTGTTGGAATCGTTAAACGAACTTTTTATATAAAATGCCTCCAACTTGAGATGAGTTCCTCAGGATGTGACCCCACTGTAGGCTGAAGAACATCCGCATGTGGACTGCAGACAGTGCCAACAGCTTTTCTTGGTTACTGTCTCCTGACACTGTCTACTTACAGTTTTCCTGTTCATAAAATCAAGAACAGTGAGGAAAAAGGAGCAAGATCACTGACCAAAATGGGACAGGAATAAACAGACTAGTTTAGACTTACAAAGAACTTGAAGATAATAAAACGGCAATCAAGAAATTGTCACAATAAAACTATGGTAAAATAAAATTTCTACTCACTAACAACAACAACAAAAAATTTAAAACAGAAATCATGGACTACTTGCCCAAGTTTTACATTTTCCAAAAATTTAAATTTGTGCTTCTAACAGGATCTTCCATCTTGCCCTGCGAAAGACCTGGAGATTGGCAAACCTTATCTAATGTTCCAATTCATTCAACACATCCTGCATTATTAAATCTTCCAGGGTTTCAGGAACATATCAAAACAAAGCAAAGCAACACTGGCTCAGGCTAGAGGGCTTGCCTAAGCAGCATAAGCCCCAGGTTCAATCCCAAGGATGGCCAGCAAGTAGAGAGGATCTACTACACTATATTATGCAAGCAAGCTAGCCTATGACTCCCAACCATCCTGCCTCTGTTGAGATCCAATGCCCTGTCTCAACCTTCTAAGAGCTGACGTTATATGTATGTGTCACCAAGCCTGCCATTAAACCCTTTTTAAATATTGAGCACCTGCCTCTCCACAGAAAGTTCAGTCTGATATCAGACTTGCTCATCAGCAACTAATTCTACAATTCAGTAAAGTCATCAGAATACCTGGACAGGAGCCAGGGGGAATGTCACCAAGTTCTTTACCTGCACCAGTAGATCCTGAAATTTTTTCTTCATGTACTCATCCTGTGAAGAAATCAAAAGGCTGCATATGAGAAAAAGCAAGCTTCCAGAGTGACAGGTAAATGCCCAAGGCTCCCTTCCTGACAGCAAACCTCAAACCTTTGCTGGAGTTTCCTAATCAAGGGACATGGCTGCTCACCTCTGCCTTCTCAGAACAGTCAGTGCTCAATCAGCATTTGCTACATCAAACTCAAGAACTAGACCCCCCAGCTATGGTTCAGAACCAGCAGCGTGCTGTGGGGAATACTAGTCAGGAGGCCAGAACACAAGGTTGACACTGTGCCACCCTGAGTCCTCACAGAAGCAAACCCCTCCCCTCTCTGGCACAAACAGAGCTAATTAAGCATGCCATCCAAACAGCTAATCCAGCAAGTGAGAAGCAAGTTAATAGAAGGACCATGGCCTACAAAACTTCAGGTCCACATCTCACGGAAGAGATGTTAATAAACAGGACCAAACATTGTAGATATTCTGGGCTATAGGAGGGAGAGGTGGAGTAGAGGAGGCATAAACAAGGAGAAATGTTCTCAAATGCACATAACTAGCTCCTGCTTCCCTCAAGGCAAAATCCCATGGGGTTCAAGCACCAGCATGCAGAAGCTCTGAGAGGCAGCCTAGCACTGTTCCAAGTTTTCAGAAACATAAAACATCTATGTGGAGGCTAGAAAGAGATGCTCAGAGGTAAGAGTCTGAATGAAGCTCTCTTGCAGAAGAACTGAACTTGGTTTATAGCACCCACATCAAGCATCAAGCACCTGTAATCCCAGAAACAGGGGATCTAAGCCCTCGTCTGTACTGCTCAGACACTGCACTCACGCATACACATACTGACACACGGTCTCACTATGTAGCCCTGGCCAGCCTGGGATGACTCACTATGTAAACCAGGCAGTCCTTGAATCAGAGAGGTTTGCCTGCCTCTGCCTCTTCCTAAATGCTGGGATTAAAGAAAGCACAACTATGACCAGAAAAAAAAATCTTAAAAAAAAATAGACTGCATACACCTTTAATCTCAGTACTCAGGAGGCGTAGGGAGGTGAATTTTGTGTCTGAAGCCAGTCTCATCCTTACTTTGTCAACTTGACACAAGCTAGGATCGTCCTGGAAAGGAACGGCCTCCATCAGATTAGCCGGTGGGCATATATTAATTATATATATGTAATATACATAACTGACTCATGATTGAGGCTGGAGGATGAAAACACCCACTGTTGTGGGTGGTACCATTCCTAGGCTGGTGGTCCTAGGTTATATAAGGAAGCAAGCCATGGAAAGCATGACAGTAAAGTACCACACTGCTACAGATTCTGCTTCAGGATCTTGCCTTGCGTTCCCTCCTACCCTGACTTCCCTCAGTGAAGGACTCTGACGTGGAAGTATTTTTCATTTATCTTATGTTTACCTCAGTCACAGAGAAACCAAACTAGACTGCAGAGATCTCCATGTTTTTCTACCTCTCCCATGACATCCAGGATGAAAGGCTTCCAACAGGAGTGATTTTGTGGAGCCAGCAACTACTTCTTTGTCTTACTGGTTACTCTGAGTGACTCACAGAGCGCCTGTCTGGACAGCATCAAGCTCATATATACATTCTATGCTCTGAAGAGATGAATGTGTAAATAAAACCAACATGGAATGCCCCTATGAATTAGCTAAGCACTGCAAGTCCTGTGTGCTCAGTGCTACAGGAGGACGTGGAGCCTTGAGAGCAGAGGCCACTGAGAAGAAGTTACATTATTGGAAGAAACCCTAGAAGGAAATCATGGACCACCTCCTCTTCCTTTTTAATAAAAATCTTTGTGTGTTTGCTCAGCTTGGCACAAGTGTGCCAAGTGCACAAGCGCGCGCGCGCACACACACACACACACACAGATTAAAAATAAAACAAAGGCCGGGCAGTGGTGGCGCACACCTTTAACCCCAGCACTTGGGAGGCAGAGGCAGGCAGATTTCTGAGTTTGAGGCCAGCCTGGTCTACAGAGTGAGTTCTAGGACAGCCAGAGCTACACAGAGAAATCCTATCTCGGAAAAAAAATAAAATAATATAAAAAAACCCCGAATCTTCCCAGGTCTTCCCAGCATGCTGTAGCAAGCATATGGGGGGTCAGAGGTCAACCTTGGGTGTTGGTCTTCACCTTCCATCTTGTTTAAGATAAGAGTCTCTTGTTGCTCACCACCACGTACAGTCAATCTAACTGGCTTATGAGCTACAGGGGAGTCTGCACCTCCAATCTCTCAGCTCCTCACATTTGTAGGACAAATACTTTATCTGCTGAGCCGACTCCCAGGAACCTCTTCCTCTGTTTTCTCATATCAATCATGGACTGGCCTTCCCCATAACTGTAAACACAATAAACCTTTTCTCTTTCTAAGTTGATTTACCTAGGTGTGTCACAGCTAATAGAAAGCTAATAAGCACGAATGTCTTTTTCTTCTGGACACTGTCTGGTGGATACCATGGCCTGTGGTACCTATCTGCAACATATTCATAGGCCAGAGGCCAACAGGAACAGGAGAAAAGCATCCCAACATGACGAGAACAAGTAGCAAGATTTCTGTAAACCTGTGAGAAGTCTACATCCAAAAATATTAAGTTACAACGTCCCCCAAAAGCAAGCAGGAAGGATTCTTCTATTTTATCAAGCGTGAAGGGAGAGCTGAGCTTCGGCTTTCATTACTTCTGAATAACAGATTTTTTTTTTTTCTTATACCAAGAAGTTCAAGCAAAATGGGCTACACTGACTCATACGTCTCAGGCAAACACAAACCCCGTTGCTAGGCCTAACTGGCCAGCCCATGCTTTTTTATTTTCTCTCCAAAGCTAACACAGAAAGCCGACACAGTGTGTCTGCCTCCGTTTGGATCCCAGAAGCTGCTCCTGTGAAAAGAGCCAAAGGGTGGGCTTCTCTTCTCATCCAAGTTAAATCCCCACACGCAAAGACACCTTTGTTGCCAAACTCCCGTCTCTAAGGCCCTTGCTGTTTTAGGATCTGTGTGGTCTAGTAAACATTAAATCACCTGACAGATTTCTTCTGGGAGGAGAACCATGTTTCCAGGGCAACAACCAAAACACATATATCTGTCCCCTTCCCCCGCTTCCCACCCTCCTCCTTTTAAAAAATACTTTATTGCATTTTTCATTTATCTTATGTGCATGTGTAGAATCAGAGAACAGCTCTCAGGAGTCGGTTCTTTCCTCCACTATGTGGATTCTGGGGACCTGGTGATATGTCCCCTCAGGCCCAGCTGCTCTCCTTCTTTTAAGGATTTGTTGTTCTCGACCTGAGCTAGTCTGACCAAAACTTAGGTATGGAAGGTTGAGAGACAGAAAGGGGACAATCTTTCAGACTCTTGTAAGGACACAGGGAAGCTTGGTTTTTCAAGGTGTTCCCCAGAGAACCACAGACAGAAGAGCTCCAGCTACCTAGTGGCATCACCCAGCCCCACAGAGAACAAGAGGCCAGAGGGAAGTCCAAAGAAAAGTATGGTCAAGATGAAAAGTAGAATCAGACATCTACCAGAAAAGCTGCTGGATGCTCTTGATTCATTCCAAGCCAGCGATTAATCTCCCAAAGTTACAGACACTCTTACACTGCCAGAAGGCTTTGAATGAGCCAGGCACCAAAAGAAATCTCAGAGCACCAGGGACGTGAGAACACAGACGGCATGCACACTGAAAGGGTGCAGGTGACAGCCTACGCTAAGAACATGCTCACTGGGAACAAGAATGGGACCCTTTAAAACACAGCCACCTGGCAAATGAAGTGGCTGGGTTCCTTCCCCTCGGGGAGACTGCCTTCCTAGACCTGCCCCAGTTTTCTTGATTAAAGGTGAAAAATGGCTGGACCACAGCACCGTCTGCTCCACCGGGCAGGGGAGGGGTGGAAAAGGGAGACAGCTGGGGGTTGAGGAAGACAAAGCTTTCACAGGAATTTCAGCCACACTGCAATCTCAGGGCAAATGGAACCAGAACCCAACATGAACTGGGTTAAGGGTTGCATGGGAAGAGCTGACACCCAAAACACACCTATTCATTCACCCTCTCTCCTCCCATCCCCCCATCTCTTCCTCCCCTCCTCTCTCTCCCTCCTCCACATGCATGTGTGTACGGATTAAAATCAATAGCACACACACTTTACCTACCACCTGATCGAAACCACTTACATAATGAACCCAACAACACAGAGACTGTGTGCGACCCTCAGGCTCACCTCACTTAAACATGCATGGGGGTCCCCTGAATTTTAGACAAAAAGGAAATGTCTCGTACCCACCTGAAGCCACGGATGACTTAAGGCTTCCTCTGTGGTAAGCCTAGCCTTTGGATCCACAACCAATAGTTTCTTGACAAGGTCCAGAGCTAAAGCAGCAGGAGAATTGAGGAAATCATAATAAAAAGAATCAATACATTCCACCTGCATTATTAAACTACGCCAGAACTACAGAGCCCCAGCCAGAGCGCAGAATGGAACCAGGTGAGAGGATGGCGAAAGCCCTCCAAGCCCCTCCCTCTCTGAATACAGAAGACTGCGACCTTAAGAGTGAGGAGGTACCCCATCTCTCCCTGCTTGGACATCACAATCTTTTCCCTTCTTTTTCTTGCTCAAGTTCAAGCCAGTTTAAACTGAACTTCTACCCAGTTCTGAGAGATTCACAACGGACCAGAAACTCTGATTCCCATTGCTTGATGGTGAGAGACCAGAGAGGGGCTCCTCTATGAGCAAGTCAAAAAAAAGCCCCACCTCACAAGCAAGCAACAACCAAAGGCTGGCTTGTACGCCGCATGCTGCAGCAATCTTCTTCCTTTAATCTCTGGTATTTAATACAATCACCTAGGTTATATATATTACTAGACACTTGGCTTTAACACACCTTTTCTCCTGGGAGTTGCAAGGCTGCACTTTTAAAATATTACAAAACACAGATCAGCGTTGACATTGAGCTCTTACATTCTATTTATTAACTCAAAGAATGTTTGTTATTAGAAGCTGTTTCGCACACTTGAACGGGGAGCAGGCCCTTGACTATGTTATACCAAACCCCACATAAAACCTTTAATGTCAGGGTTACTGACCACATATTTACAAATAAAGAAAATAGAGACTCAAAAACATTAAGTAACTTGCCCAAGGGCACACAACTGACAACAGCAGACCTAGGACTTATGCTCAGGCTCTGAAGCCCAGGCTTTTAATAATCATGTCCTCTTCCTGTCAAACGGTGCAAAGCAACGGAACGATCAGACGGGAGAAAAACAGCAGTCTGAGGAGAAACTCCCACCAACAGGACACCCACATGTCAGTAAACCACGAGACTGTGGTCCTTAGGTATCCATACCCATCTCTGAGACATCTGTCCAGACTTCAGGAATAAAGCTGTACTTTCCACTGGTGATCTGATCCTTCAGTGACACTTGGGTCTTATGCTCAGAGAAAGGTGGATACCCACTTAGGCTTAATATTGGTAGAGAAAGAAAGGAAAAAAGTCAAGTGGCATTCTCAGCGGCATTGGATACACAGGCTTCTTCTCAGCATTGAGAAGAACCAGCTTTTCTTAAGTCAATCGGAAAAATGACCTGAGTCAAACAGGAGCTTTCGACCAGAACACAGGTACAGTTCCGTCCGACCTCATCCAACCAGACTGTGAAACCACGAAAATGTCTCCTACCAGATGAAAAGAATGACCCCTAAGCTCCAGCAGTCTACAGCACGGCTGTACCCAGCAGTCCCATTGGAGACAAGGACCTCAGGAGCCAGATAAGTGGGTGTGCCACATAAAGTTCTCATCAGGGAGGTCTCCCCCAAGATCTTGGACTGCCCAAAATCAGTGATCTAAAATTATAAACAAAACAAATGAAATCCAAACATTATCATATCATCCCAAGAGGGAAACTAAATTATCTGTCACACAGACGCCTACCATTAACCCAAAATGCACAATTTCATGTCTTCGAAAAGTATTAAATTTGGCTTAAAAGAAAATCCCTAGGCCTAGGAACCCGAGAAACAATTTACCTATGATCATTATAACCTTACAAAAATTGTATGACCCCTGCCACAAACACATTAGGACACTAATATTTATGCACCCAAGACTCTTAAATTTCACAACACTATGGGATATCTGGAGAGCTTGGGGGGAAAGAAATGTACCCTTTGTGACCCTCAAGTTTTATGTTTTGGGGTCTTCTTGTTGTTTTTTATCTTGTGATTGTAACAGGAGAGTCTAAAGTGAAGCCAGGCTCAGGAAGAAAGGCGGAGTCCATGACTCAATGGTCCCCTCTTCCCTCCCTCTGAACACAGAAGTGGCTTTTATACACTGGAGTGCAGGAGCTGGCCATTAGCTGGGTGGAACTCTGAGCCATCTCAACAACAATTGGTAAGATTGGGAAGTGAGATTCTCAACCTTTTAATATTCCTAATTTTTTTAATGTAAGAAATTAATATACAGCAATGGCCACAGAGGGATTAAGCGTTGTCACCTTGATAAGACAGTCCTCTTCCTGAGATGATAAAAGAACATTCTCCGGCTTTAAATCCCGATGTATAATCCCATTTTCGTGAAGGTACTGTACAAAAACAGGCAGGATTGTTGGTTTATATGTACACATGTAAGGATACACAATTACCAACACCTAACTCAGCCTGGGCAAAATTACAGCTGTATGATGCATCAGCATCCTCAAAGTCAGAGCTACACCAGGCCTGAGAACTTAGAAATTTATGCTACAAAAAACCTTCAAAAAGCATAAAAATGAAAAAAGCAGCTTAGAATGGTAAGATAAGCCTTGTGTTTCACAATACCAAAAAACAAAAATCCCCTCACAGACAGGCACGTTATCTGTTTCAATAAACATTCAAGTAAATGATAACATATCATCATCGGAATTCCATCAAAATTATACATTTTGTTATTCAATCCCTAAGAATACTTTAAAGGAGCCGGGCAGTGGTGGCGCACGCCTTTAATCCCAGCACTTGGGAGGCAGAGGCAGGCAGATTTCTGAGTTCGAGGCCAGCCTGGTCTACAGAGTGAGTTCCAGGACAGCCAGGGCTACAGAGAAACCCTGTCTCAAAAAAAAACAAAAAAACAAAACAACAAAAAAGAATACTTTAAAGGTACTCACCACCAAACCTGACAACCTTGAGCCCCAGAGAGCACATAACGGAAGAACAACTTCTTCAGGTTGTCTTCTATCACACACACACACACATACACACACACACACACACAAACACATTCACAGTCTCACACACTTTCACACACACACACACTCACACACATATATACAATCTCTCTCTCTCTCTCTCTCTCTCACACACACACACACACACACACACACACACACAAAGCAGAGATACTCTGAAAGCAGAAGCTATAGGCCTTACCTAGCATGAACTATGGTGTTTTGGTAAACACCAAAAATAACCAATACCTAAACTACTTCCTAGGTGCAAAGACTAGTGTTAGTCCTTTAAAATTCTCTTGTTGGAAATAGAAAGCAAAATTGAAAACAGACAAAATATCAATTCTTTAGGGAAAAAAATGTCATCTACAGATCTGCGCACAATTCATTGTTGTTGATCGATATACAAGGAAACGATAAACTGATAAGGAATCAAATCCTGCACACCTGACAGCCATCATTAAAAGTGAACTGTGAGGCCTGGAGAGATGGCTCAGCAGTTAAGAGCACTGGCTGCTTGCTCTTCCAGAGGTCCTGAGTTCAATTCCCAGCAACCACATGGTAGCTCACAACTGTCTGTAATGGGATCTGATGCCCTCTTCTGGTGTGTCTGAAGACAGCTACAGTATACTCATCTATGTAAAATAAATAAATAAAAAAAATTTTTTTTTTTTTAAAAAAAGAGTGAACCGTGAAGCCAAGCATGGTAGTACACGCCTGCACTCTAAGCACTTGGGAGGTGAAAGCAGGAAGACTAAAAGTTCAAAGCCAAGTTGACTACAGAGTGAAGTTAAGGTCAGCCCAGGCCATATGAGATCCTATCTCCAATTTTATTTGAAACAAGTTCTCTCTAAATTGCCAAAGGGAGCTGGCTTTGAACTTCAGATTCCTGCCTTAATCTCCCTAAACAGTTGAGATTCCAGGCTGTGCCACCAGACCGGGTGATATGTTTGCTTCCTTAGTTCCCTTCCTTACGGCGGTCTCTTACACAGGTGGTAGGAGCTTGACCATCTGAGTCACAGGGGATAGGGATTTTTGGTTTGGTTTGGGTTTTTTTTTTTTGGTTTTTTTTTTTTTGCCTAGAACAGAGGAGCACACACACAGAACCTCAGTCTCTTGGCCCTTGTCTGACACCAGAAGGCTTCTCTTACCTGTACAGCTAAAAGCATCTGGTAGAAATAGAGCTTGCAGGTGGCTTCTTTCAGGCGTTTGTTCCCCACCACCCGGTCAAACAGCTCTCCTCCTTCCATCCTGAAACGCAAACAGAGCAGGACCTTCATCCCTGGACGCACAGCACCAACAAAACAAACTCAGTAACCCAGAAAAATAAGGATGGGGGAGGGGGTGAGCAGATGAGCACTTGCCTCGCGTCAGAGGCCCGGCCTGCACCTCCAGCACTAAAACATGGGCCATGTTTTTCTCAGTCTTGACATCACTTTTAAAATGAGCTTGGCTGGGCAGAGTGGAGCACGCCTTTAACACCAGCACTCAGGCAGAGCTCAAAGCTCTACACCGGCCAGAGATTCGCAAGGCCTTCTCAAAATAAATAAATATGCCAGGTGATGGTGAGGCAGGTCTTTCATCCTGGCACCTGGGAGGCAGAGGCAGGCTGATCTCTGCGTTAAGATAGTCCAGCCTAGTCTACAGAGTGAGTTCCAGCTCAGCTAGACTACAAAGAGAAACCTTATCTCCAAAAACCAAAAATAAATAAATTCATAATAAATAGACAAATACGTAATTCATCTTCTTGAGGGCTGGAGAAACAGTTAGTCCAAAGAAACTCACGAGGAGAGGTTATCAGCATGCCAAAGCAACTGCTGGCCTTAGGCACACTCTACTCACTCTCAAAGGACCTTGGCTCCACATAGCTTTCTTTTTTTTTTTTTTTTGGTTTTCGAGACAGGGTTTCTCTGTGTAGCCCTGGCTACCTTGGAACTCACTCTGTAGACCAGGCTAGCCTCGAACTCAGAGATCCTCCTGCCTCTGCCTCCCGAGTGCTGGGATTAAAGGCATGCGTCACCACTGCCCGGCTCCTCATAGCTCTTTTCACCCCACCTCAATCCTGAACTTCTCCAGCTCAGGAGCCCCCTCCTCTCAGCTTCTCTTTCCCATCTAACCCTGCCATTCCTGCCAGGAGCTCTTAGCCCCCTCTCCTCTTTGCACGCTCTTCCCTCCCCTTCCACCCCTTCCCCAATCACTCTCCTCTCTCATGGCCAGGTTCTTCAGTCTCTTGGCCTCTCCCTGCTCTGGAGTCTTCCAGCTGCCCCTGCCGGAGCTCTCCCTTAAATGCACAATAAAAACCTTCTCCTCAACCACACCTTGGAGGGATACGTCCTGACGTCTCTCATTCCTCTTACAAAAGACCGAGTTCAGTTCCCAGCACCCATGGAGTCACAAGTGCCTGTAACTCCATCTGAGGAGACAGAAGCCCACATCTGACCTCTACAGGCAGATGTACACACCCACACGGACATGTGACTAAAATTAACCAAACATAAATCTTGTAACAAATTAATGTTCTCATAAATCACGTCCACAATCAGATACCACAGTAGGAAAGAGGGAAAGATGGTCTATAGTAAGCAACGGAGACTTCCTTGGGAATCTGATTCTAGCAGGATGGTGGCGGCACACAGCTTGATCCCAGTACTTGGAAGCAGATCTCTGAGTTTGAGGCCAGCCTGGTCTACAGAGAGAGTTCTAGGACAGCCTTGGCTATACAGAGAAACTCTGTCTTGAGAGCCCAAAAGAGAAAAGAAAATAAAGAAATAAAAATCTGATTCCAGAAGCTGGAGAGAGGCCCAGAAATTTGCATTCCCACATCTGCATTCTTACATGGTGAAGGAGTGGAAATAGACACCCAAGCTGGCCCAGACAACTGGGGTCTGAACCCCAGATCAATTCTTCATAGCTGTAGGTCTTTGGGTGAGCTGCTTAATCCCTCTGAGCTAAATGACAATAACAAAATTAAATTTAGAGTATTTATCTTTGTTTTCTGGAGACAGTCCTGGGACTCAGTCTGTAGACCAGGCTGGCCTCAAACTCACAGACATTCACCTGCCTCTGCTTTCTGAGTGCTGGGATTCACAGACATTCACCTGCCTCTGTCTCCTGAGTGCTGGAATTAAAGGGGTGCACCACCATCTCCTGGCTAATCTGCATTCAATTCTTTCCTGGCTTATAAAGCTTACATGGAAACATGAATTTGAATGTTACAACTTACAATTCCAGAACAATGTAATAATCTTCCGCATCAAAAACGTCTTTGATCTTGATGATGCATGGCTATGAGAGAAGAGGGGAGAAATGAGAAGCTCCAGAAGGGAAACCTGCAGACACAGAACCCGGGGTATCAGGAGATGAAGAGCCAGCAATGGGTCCTTGTCTGGGGATGCTGTTAAGCCGAGCACAGGAAGAGGCAGAATGGAATGTGGCTGACTCCTCAGTGAGAACTCACATGAGCAACACATCATCATCATTCAGTGTCAGTAAGGAGTAATTCATGTCCACCTAGGAGCCTGCCTAGGAATGACAGCAGGTTTCCCCAGCTTCTTCCACATCAGGAACCTGACAAGAGGCGTGAAAAGCAGCAGGAGCACTCCAGGGTGGGTGTGGGGTATTTTCTCAGCAGGCCTGAGATCTGAAATTCAATCCCAGCACAGGAGCAAAGTCCCTTTTTCTCAATGGGACACAAGATCAGAGACCGTGAAGCTTTTTTGTAATCCCAGCACTTGGGAGGGCAAGGAAGGAAAATCGAGAATTCAAGGCCAGCCTCAGCTATAAAGAAGGTCAAGGCTAGCCTGGGCAACAAGAGAACCAGTAACAAAGAAGGCCCAATTATGCTCCCAGATACCAGATTCCTGCGGCTCCGGGAATGGAGCCATGGAGAATGGAACCTGTCTGATAAGATCCTCTGGTTGTTTAAGACCTTTCAAGCATGATTCATAGTTTATCATCTGTGTAGGGGACATAGCACTGTGGGCAGAGAAGAACAGGTTTAGTTAGATTCTCTAGAATGCAGACTTAGCATTACGGTTTCCCACTTAGAAAGCATACTTGTGGTGTTTAAAATCGACAGCCAAGCTCAGTGGCAAGTATGAAACAGACTGAGTATCTATCAGGAATACAGAAGCCAGAATGGAGGACTAATCACCAGACTCAAAGAGAGAGCCTATAATCTTCTCAGGTTTGAGATTTTAAGAGATGAGACTCATTGAAGCGTTCTTAATGGTTCCCTGTAACTGTTGTTCTGTACGCCCGTCTCCCTGAAGTGAACCGTAGTAAAGACGGTCAATCAGCACCCACAGCTTCCCAACACGGACTTGGAAACACTGCTGTTGAGAGACTTCTATCTTAGTAAGTATGGAAATAACCAGTAAAGTACTTAGGGAGATGGTACGCAACTGGGATGTATGCTGTGTTCTTTGTTTAATTATGTGTCTGTCTGTCCGTCTGTCTGTATCTGTGCATGCCACAGAGCATGTACAGAGGTCAGAGAAGAACGTGTGGGAATTGGTTCTCTCCTTCCTCCATGTGAGTCCTAGCAATCAAACTCAGATGGCCAGGGTTCCCAGCAAGCTCCTTTACCCTCTGAGTCATTCTGCCAACAGTGAATGTGTTTTTTTAAAAAAAAAAAAAAAAAAAAAACTGGGCAAACCAGGCTGCTGCAGGAAGATTGCTTGAGCCAGGAATCTGGGCCTGGCCTGGCCAATTCAGCCAGTTCCTGCCGAAAAGAACAAAAGCAAACTCCACTCATGAGGCAGAGACAGAAGGATCACGGGAGTCCAGTATTCCCAGACTTGCCAGGGTAACAAGGCAGGATTGTCTCCTAACAAGAAAAAGAATGAAAAGGCAGAAGGAAAGAGAAAGCAGGGAAGGACAGAAGGGGAAAGAGAAGAAGCTGCACTCAGCTCAGGACAGGCAAGCAGGAAAGCTGGCCGCGGGAGTGCGGAGAGTTAGCAGATCCCCAGAGCCATAAACAGGCTGTGGAAACAGTGTATCAAACACAGTAATCTAGAATAAATAAACCTTCTAGCTCTTGGAGGGAAGTGAGGAGGTGGAAGAGAGAAAAGAAATCCTGACTGGAGGTTAAAAGAATGGAGAGGAAATACTTAGTTGCTCTGGCTAGACGTGGTGTGGGTCAAGTTTAACTCCAGCACCGACTGAGCGAGAGTTATGGGTTCTCATGAGGAAGAAACCGAGAAACCAGATTAGAAGCCAGTATCAGACCTGATCGCTGCAACCCTGTGACTTCCACAGATACAAAGTCATCCTTACAAAATAGGTGAAGACCACTTATATCCAACAGGGCTCCCCATGCCTACAAATCAGATGTAACAATGGGATTCTTCTCACCTCTCAGACGCCATGGGTTTAACTGGATTACTCCAAATAAATTTAAAAATTACTCCAAATATTTTTAAAAAGGACCCAAATTTCAGATATAATTAACCTAATAAATATAACTAATTTTTGTCAAGATCTCGATAAAAAATACTTAGTATTAAATCATGAAGCCTTTTACCCAGGATTGTATTCTTAAAACGTTGAAGTAAAACTTGTCTGAGGTAAATAAGCGCCAGGTCCATGTGTGTCTTCACACACATACAAAGAAGACCCAACTAGCATCCTATGGCAATGCTTTGTACACTTGCAGTGTTTTGAGGCAAGTTACTACAAGTGATACTTACATGATTTAGTTTCTTCAAAATTTCTATCTCAGTTTCCACACTGGGAGCTGTGTCCTTAAATAAACAGGATAGCATTAGAGTTCATTAGTAACAATAATCATAATGGCCAGTATTTTAAAAATATGTTTATAGCTGGGCAGTGGTGGCGCACACCTTTAATCCCAGCACTCGGGAGGCAGAGACAGGCAGATTTCTGAGTTCGAGGCCAGCCTGGTCTACAGAGTGAGTTTCAGGACAGCCAGGGCTATACAGAGAAACCCTGTCTCCAAAAACCAAATATATATATATATTTAAACTTCATTTAGGATGGCTGAGTTACAAACCAGGCTCTGCTCAGACAGAGGGCATAAGACCACATATTTATGTAAAATGGACTTCAGCTAAGAAACACAGATTTAAAAATTGTTTAAATGTTTGGTTTTTTTTTTCCACTTTTATTTTATGTACTTTGGTGTTTCACCTGCATGTATGTCTGTGTGAGGGTGTCCGGTCCCCTGGAACTAGGGTCACACATTGCTGTGAGCCTCCAGGCGGTGCTAAGAACTGAACTCAGGTCATCTAGAGTACCAGCAAGTGCTCTTAACCACTGAACCATCTCTCCACCCCCTAACCCCAGATTAAAAATGTTTAAATCTAAATCCAGACTTTTTCCCTCTATTCTCCCACTCCTTAAGACGTTACAGGGGCTGGGGTGGGGGTGAGGAGGTTCTGCTAATTGAGAGGTCATGCAGAGTCCAATGAACAGAAGAGAACAATTAAGAAATAAAGATTGGTTCTAAGTTTTCAACAACCTAGGAGATATCCCTCCCTGCCCCCCCAAATGGGAAGCAAATCCAGAATTGTGAGGTTAAAGATCTATAACGAACAGACCGGAAATTCCTCCTGCCATGTAAGAATAGAATTATCTTGGGAAAAACAATTTGAAGAATGTTAAAGCCAGAAACAGCTGGCTGGAAAGGAAGAAGTGCCTGGACTCTGCTTTTACATTACTTTGTCGGGTTATATGGGGGGGGGGGGGGGGGGGGGACGACAAAACAATACCAGTTGGCCACTTCACTCATTCAGTAAATGTGGATTACAGAAAAAGTGATAAATAGCTGCTACATAAAAATAATTTACATTCTAAAAAAAAAAACTGCAGCTGAGAATTAAAAATGTCATCTCGGTGGAAGGGTACTTGTCTGGTAATCCTGAGCCCTTGAGTTTTACAAAATGTGTTTCTATAACTAACTAATTCCTAGCCACTGCCACAACACCCCAAAGAGCACAAAGAATCTGAAGTTACCTCAACAACCAAGCAAAGAATTATCTGCATAAATTATGATGACGTCGGAAGCATTCCTTCCCAGTGATGTCTTTGAGAATCTGTTTAAATATGTCTGATACTGCCCAGAACATCTGTAGTGGCCATCTCAGAACCCGATCCTACCAGGCAAAGTGCCTCAAATGCAACCGACTGTGTGGAAAACACACAAAACCTTACAGGGCAAATGGGGTCAGCGGGGCATAGGGAAAGAGACTGCTGGTCTCCTGTACCATTTTCAAATTCATAGCTGCAGTCAGGGGAACTGTACCATCAAACTGAGAGAAAATAAATGGTGCCACCTCTGTCAGGAGTGGTAGATAGTATATGCCTGCAATCCTAGCATCCCAAAAGATGCCTTCCAGGACAGTCTGGGCTATGTGAGAGTCCTAATCTCAAATAATAATAATAATAATAAATAATAATAAATAACAATAATGCTTTGGAGTAAAAAGCAATCACCATAGTTTGTAAAATGAGTCAACATGCTACATTGTAGGTACTGAGCACACTCTACACTTTAACAAATGCTTTCAAAAGAAATATTGAGCATAGATAGCACTTAGGTCAGGATTAAACCCAGCTTTCGTGAGATTATTTTTCCTTCTCACTAGACCCCTTAAACTCTCAACAAGTTTCATTTCTGCTACAATATCCCAAGTGTTACTTCATTCAATGCTTAAAAGGACAGGTAAACCACTGTGGTAAAGCCGATGAATGACTAGGAACAGTTTCTATGAGGTGCGCATGTTGAGAACGGAAAGGTGAGGCCGTCCAAATGTGATGAATTCATCTGCCTCTAAATACCACAGGGTCTCTCTCCGCCAAGATGAGAGAGGCTGAAGGCAGCTGTGAAGCTGCACTGGCCATTAGACCTGCTTCTCCCGCATCCCTTCAAAGCTACTTTAAAATAAGAAAAAAGCCTGTCACTATGCACAGGATTACATACAGCCATTTATTTCTAGAACTAAACTATAAATAAGTTTCTAAATTAATTAGAAGACACTTAAAGTGTCCAGTGTTGTTTGGCAATCAAAAACTGCTACACCTAAGCCATCCAAGCTTCCCGAGACTGAGAGATACTCCAGAGTTACTTAAGGAAGTGTAAGAGCCAGGCAGCTACCAACACAGGTACTTACGGCTTCTCTCGATGAGCCAAGAGCAAACCTCCGCTTGCTGATGATCTTTATGGCCACTTTCTTACATGTTTTCCTCTGAAAAGCCAACTTTACCTCCCCACAAGCACCACTAAGGGGAAAGACAGAGACAGTGACTTTTCAGGATGTTTTTCGTCTTGAAACCCACCATGTCCAAGTCTGCCTTGACAATTTAAGAAATTAAAGGGGCTGAGGAGATTGTTCAGGTACGTGTCGTTCAAGTGCAGGATCTGAGTTCAAACCACCCAGAAGCCATGTAAACCAGGCAACATCCAGCAAGCCTGGAAGCAGAAACAAGAAAACTTCTCCAGAAGTTTATAGGCCAGCCTGTCACACATGCACAGCAGAAAACAGAGACCCAGAAGGGTGACCAACACCCAGGGCTGTCTTCTGACTTCCACACAAATTCTGTGGCACATGAAGTCCTACACACACACACACACACACACACACTCACACACACATACCACACACACAGGTGTGAAATGCCGCATGTACACACAAAAGAAATTAAATATTGTCCATGTAACATTATTTTCTCATTGTTTCTATGCTCAAAGGAAACACTGAAACCTCACCAGAGTAAACTGCCAAGAGCACACGGAGATGGTGAGCATCCAGCAACACTGAGCTTGGAGTGACTTCAGTCTAATCAGAGCCCTTGATTGTGAAATTCCCAGAAAAACACTAAGAAAAAAAGAGAATTTACTTTCTCTAGAGATCAGAGAAATATCAACAAAAGAGTCTTCCTGATCGAAAATGAGTACCCATGAGTATCACACAACTGTAATTTAAGAGCTGAGAAGGCTGAGACATGGGGACAGCAGCAAACCAAAGCCAAGGACATCCAGGCCTGAATTAAAGCCACAAAACCGCCTTTAATCTCAGCTCTCAGGAGGCAGAGGCAGGAGGCTCTCTGAGTTCGAAGTTAGTCAGGTCTACAGAGTAAATTCCAGGACAGCCAGGGATACAGAGAAACCCTGTCTAGAAAAAAAAAAAAAAAAAAAATTTTAAAAGAAAAAACTAAAACAAAAACAACTACCAACAAATAATTTGCATACACAGCTGGAAGCATGAATTTCCCCCTATACTACCTCTGAAAAGTACTATGTAATTACTCATCATGAAGCAAAGATTTCTGACTCACTGGGGACCACCAATAGCAGAGAACATCACACAGACTGTTATGCAGACCACTCTTACCCACAGCAAATCTGTTCTGCAAGATTAAGATCCACCCTAGCAATGACTTACTCCAGAATGAGCCATACACTATCTGTCTGTAGTCAGCTATGATAATGGCTGGGTTCTGAGAGAGTACAGAACAGGCATCACATCGCTGATTGTGTTGAGTACAGGTAACATTAAATGTACCATGATAATGATTTTCAAGTGTACGATTGAGTCATAGTAAGCTACATACCCAATGCTCCGTAACTGCTACCACCTAGTTCCAACTAGGTAAACACCATTATACCTTTGTCCCTTGCAATCTCTAAATGGCTTTCTTAAAAATTACCTGATATGCCCTCTGCTGTCTCTTCCCAATCTGAGACAGCTGCTACTCTGTTCTTCTTCCCCATAAATCTCCTGTGTGAGGTTTGTTTTGTGGTGTGGCTGTGTGGTATTCCTTGGCTCGTGACTGCCAACACGCTTTTGCATACTTGCTTTGACCTTCTGCTCATGTCCTGGTTGACTTGGTTCCCCATGCTCATCATGATCATGCCTGCAGATCAAAATGTAGAACTCTCAGCTCCTTCTCTAGCACCTTGTCTGCCCGCTCACTGCCAGGCTTCCTGTCATGATGACAATGGACTGAACCTCTGAAAGTGGTTTCAACAGTTCTCCTGACCTCCCTCACTGCTCTCATTCTTCAATCGATGTATGAGATCGGATGCTTCAGGCATGAGGAGATGTTGAGTAATCAAAGATAACAGTAATTAATATCTCCTACAGAAGTTGCATTTCACTTACGACTCAAAACTATACTAAGACAAGTAAAACTAAGTCAGCTCCTGAAACCCAACTTACAGCTGACCATCTAGCATAGCTATTGAATGATTTGTCCATTTCTCTCTTCCTACCCTTATCAATAGCACAATTCCAAAGAAATATATACCATAAGATACAATAATTACAGTTACAATTACACGTCTGAAAACTAAGGACAAGGTGAGAAAAAGATGACACATCACAACAATATCAACTTGAATTGTAAGGGATTTCTCATTCAAAACCATAAAGGCCAGAAAGAACCATTAAGTGAAAAGAATTGCCTGTTGTGTTGGCCTGACCGGATACTCCTGGAGACTGGATCACCAACCAAAGAATACACATGGAGGGAACCATGGTGCTGGCCACATATGCGGCAGAGGAGGGTCTTGTTAGACATCATGGGGAGCAGAGGTCCTTGGGCCTGAGAGTGTTAGATCCCTCAGTTTAGGAGAATGCCAAGGAGGGAAGATGAGAGTGGGTGGGTGGGTGGTTGGGGAAATACCCCCATAGTGGCAGGGGAAGGGGGAGGAAATGGGGAGGTTCCAAAGAGGAGATCTGGAAAGGGGGAAACATTTGAAATGTAAATAAAGTATGAAAAATAAAAATAAAAAACAATAAAAAAAAAAAAATTGCCAGTTGTCAACTTAACATCCAGTAAAATGATTATTTAAGGGGTTGGGGATTTAGCTCAGTGGTAGAGCGCTTGCCTAGCAAGCGCAAGGTCCTGGGTTCAGTCCTCAGCTCCGGAAAAAAAAAAAAAAAAATCATTTAAGAATGAAGAGAATATAAAAACAACTGAAATACAATGTTGTTTCCTCACTAATTGTATGACTATGTTGATGACTAAATAAAAAAAAAATTACCTGGTGTTTCAGATCAATGAAATCATACTTCTTTCTCTTAGCTTAATGTTTTCAAAGCTCATCCATGGTATAGCCACTACCAGTATGTCTTTACTACTTGTCTGAGACTGGATCCTGATGTATTGATTTGGTTTTAGATTCTCTAGAAGCTGGAACGTCCCATTAAAACCTCTCCCTAGCTATTTATCCCCTCACCCTTCATCCTTGAGACAAAAGACTTAGGAAATTGATAATCCTCTATCAACTATTTTGCCAAGGATGAGCTCCTGCTCCCTATGCTACATTTTTAAAGTTGTTGAATTCCAAGTATGCCTGCACCTTGCCCAGCTGTCGTTTTCTGTTAGGGATTGAACTAAACATTTTACACTAAATTGCATGCCTACCTCAGAAGGGCAGGGCCTGTCAAGATGGCCCAGTGTGTGAAGCGATTGCCCTATATTCTGGTTAGGTTGTTTGTCAACTTGACTCAATATCAAGGATCATCCGCTAGAAGGGAATCTCTCTTGAAAAAAATATCTCCATTATAGTGTCTGGTAGACAAGCCTGTGGGGAATTTTTTTTGATTAATTTGGGATGACCCAGCCCAGTTTGTGCAGTACTGTCTGTCCCTAGAGTGTAAGAAAGCTGACTAGCCAGTTAGTGGTGGCACACGCCTTTAACCCCAGCACTTGGGAGGCAGAGGCAGGCGGATGTCTGAGTTCGAGGCCAGCCTGGTCTACAGAGTGAGTTCCAGGACAGCCAGGGCTACACAGAGAAACCCTGTCTCAAAAAAGAAAGCAAGCAAGCAAGCAGACTAATCAAGCCATGGAAACTGAGGCAGTCAGTGGTGCTTCCCCACGGTTGCTCTGCTCAAGCTCCTGCGTTGGCTTCCCTTAGGCGTGGATGCTGATCACAACATAAAAGTCAAATACACCCTTCCCTCTCCAAGTTGCTTTTGGTCAGTGTTTATCACATACCAGGAGTGGACAACTCATGGATGGATGCAGCCATGTTGTTTTGGGGGAAAGATTATAGGGCTTTGGAGCTTTGGGCTAGAAAAGCTATTGGGTACTCAGAGATTGCTGAGTTGTTCTGTAGACAATGCTTCAAGGAATGCAAATAACAGGCCTGCCTTGTGGTGTTTCTGAGGGAAATTTCAGAGTCCCTCAAAGACTCTATCAGAGCCATTTGTGTGATAGTTTTAATTCAGATTCTGTAAAGCCTAGAGAGATGGCTCAGAGGTTAAGAGCTCTGACTGCTCATCCAGAGGTCCTGAGTTCAATTCCCAGCAACCACACGGTGGCTCATAACCATCTGTAATGAGAGTTGGTGCTCTCTTCTGGCCTGCAGGCAGGCATGCATGCAAGCAGAATGCATTATAATAAATAAATCTTAAAAAAAAAAAAAAAAAAATCTGTGAAAGTGATGTTGGGTGAAGTGATGCATGCCTTTAATCCCAGGACTTGGGAGGCTGGGGCAGGCAGATCTCTGTGAGTTCAAAGCCAGCCTGATCTACAGGATGGACAGCCAGAGATACACAGAGAAACCATGTCTCAAAAAAATAAAACAAAAAAAGCAAACAAACAAAAAGAGTCTGTCAAATGAAACCTTTTGTGCACTGAGTAATCAATGCCAGTTAGCTTGGGCTTTAAAATCTGCTCTAATTAATTAAGAGCCCAACCTCATCAGCATCATCAAGGTGAGATCTTCTGGACCAGCACACAAAAGCTTTGGTCCAGAAAGAGTTCAAAGTTGTATCTCAAGCTGAAACTTCCTAAGATATAAAGATACTAGTTTTGAAGGCATGCCGGGGTGGTGGACAGCAGCCGAGGTTTGGCACTGTGTGGCAGGGTTGCAGCATCCCTGAAGAGAAGCCAGGAGGTCACCGATAAAGATGCAGGCTCAGCTGCGGGTGGAGACCCTGTAACACTGATGTCCAGACCGTGGGATGACCACAGAGGGCAGCAGCAGGTGTGAAGGGCTGCCAGCCTGAGACTCTTAAGACAAGCTGTGTGTTCTCTGAAGAAGGTGGGGGTAAGAAGAAGTGAAGTTGCTCATGTCTTCTCAGCTCAAAAGATCAGGAGTGGGACCCAGACCTTAGGTCTGCTTACACTGTTAAAATTTGTTTTTTGCTTTGATCTGACTGTAACCCTGGTTCTTTCTTTAATGAAACTTTCCTTTTTAAAACGGAAGCTGACAGTTAAGGCACTTTGGTTATTTTTGAGAACCTGAACTTTTAAATTGCTGAGTTGTTTTTTTTTTTTAATTTCTTTTTATGTGTATGGGAGCTTTTCCTGCCTGTGTGTGTGCAACAATGTGTGCAGTACCCCAGAGTCTAGAAGAAGGTATCAGATCCCCTGGAGTGGAGTTACAGGCAGTTATGAAACATCATACAAATACTGGTTATCAAACCTGGATCCTTTAGAAGAGCAACCAGTGTTCTTACTTGGTAAGTCTTCCCTCTCCAGTCCCAAGTTCCCTACTTAAAAGACTGTGGGACTTGAAAAGAATGGACTATGTTTCACATTGTGACACTAATTTTTGTCGCTGTTGTTGTTATTTTGGGTTTTTGGTTGGTTGGTTTTTGGTCTTTTGAGACATGGTCTCTCTACATAGTCCTGGCTGTCCTGGAACTCACTATGTAGACCAGGCTGGCCTAGAATTCACAAAAGAGCCACTAGCCTCTGCTTCCTGAGTACTGGGATTAAAGGCATGTATCACCACCCCCAGCCCATGAAATCAGTATTAACATGACATCTTGGGGACAAACAAGGAGAGAAAGGTTATGATAGTGATACATCTGTACATCAAATTGATGAGGAATCAATTGTACTGGTTTTGTTTGTTTGTTTTGGGTTTTTCTGTTTTGTTTTTGTCAACCTGACACAAGCTAGATCAGGGAAGACAGAACCGCTACAGAAAAAAAAAAAATGTCTCCACCAGATTGGCTTTTACACAAGTCTGTGGGGGCATTCTCTTAATTAATGATTGATGCAGGTGGTCCTGGATCACAGAAGGAAGCAGGCTGAGCAAGCCATTGGGAAGCAGACTAGAAGCAGCACTCTCCCACCGTGCTCTGCTTCAGTTCCTGTCTCTAGGTTCCTGCCCTGCTTGAGTGCCTGCCTTGGCTTCGCTCAGTGATAGACTGTGATCAGGATGTGTAAGCTGGATAAACCCTTTCCTGGCCAGGCTGGTTTCCATTGTGATGCTTATTACAGCAACAGAAAGCAAGTTAGGACAAGGACAAGCCTAATGAGCTGAATCCAATCTCTGGAATCTATGGTAGAAAGAGAGAACTCCTGAAGCCTTTCCTCTGAGCTCCACATGCGACACCACGGCATACACATCACACACACCTCACACTTACACACACAGCATACACATTCATACACACTTCATAAACACAGCACAAACAATCCACATGCTCTTCATAACACAGAGAGGGGGGTAATTAAATAATTTTTAATTAACAAGAAATACAGATACACTGGATATGGTAGCTAATGCCCATAGCCCTCAGGAGGTAAGACAGAAGAACTGCCCGTGAGTTTGAGGTCAGTGTGGGCTACACTGAGTTAATGCCAGTCTATAGAGTGAGCCCCTGTCTCAAAAAAAAAAAAAAACTTACCTCATTAGGGATAAGACTCAGTAGTCTAGCACTTTACCAAACATGCAGAGACTCCTCGATTTGAACACTAGCATTACTAAACACCAAACACACAAAGCAAGGCAAGCATGATTACTCAGCACACAATGGCATCTGCAATCAAGCATGATGACCTAAATTCAATCCACACTGAAGAGACCTGACCCTGCACATTGTCTTCTGACCTCCACATACTTGCTAAGGCACGAGAGCACCCACACACATACAGACACATGATGAATCACAGGTCATTAAAAGCTGCTTTTCAAAAGTCATCACTAGCTAGGCAAGGTGAGGCAGGCTTGGAATCCCGTCTGGGAAGGTAGACGCAAGAAGAATATCAGGAGTTCAAGATCGTCCTTTTTTGCATAGTGAGGATGAGTCCACTGTAAGCTACATAAGAAAACAAACCAGCCAGGCACAGTGGTACCCACCTTTAATCCAAGCACTTGGGAGGCTGAAGCAGGAGAATCTCTGTGAGTTCTAGACCAGTCAGGACAACAAAATAAAACCGTATGTTGAAGATTACTTAGTTAATTAAAATAAACAGAACTGGCCTATAAAACATCTGCTACACAAGAATTCGGGTACTCAGCATTCGCATTAAAAGCTTGTCTCTAATCCCAGTACTGATGTGGTAAAGACTGGGACATTCTAGGGCTTGCTGTCCAGCAAGGGAAGCTGAGTCAGAAAGCTCCAGGTACAGTGAGCTACAAAATAAAAAAAAGCAGAGCCACTAAAGAAAACACTGATACTGACCCCAGAATTCTGACCACAATCATTCTCACACAAGCAAGCACATAGACCACACACACATGAATGGTTATCAGAGAAGCCAAGCCTGGCGGCACAAGCTAATCCCAATGCTAAAATGTATTAGGGGGAAAAAAAAGTGTATTTAAACTGATCATTATCAAATAAATCAGTAGTACCATGTATCCGAAAGTTTGACAGCGATATTATAAATATAATGTTATAAAATCAAGTATATATACAAAAAAATTAACCCATGAGAATACACAGGAAAAAAAAAGGAGTTTTAGTTTATTATATAAAGAAAAAAAATTTTACCTTCCAAGAGTTTTTGACATGATGTATTCGTCTCTTAATTCCTTAGGATAAACTGACTGATCATCTACAGTCAGATCAAAAAATACAAAAACTGAGGGGGGAAAAGGACAGAAATGGGCTTGTTAATTCACGATTCAAAAACTGGTCCTCAAGTATAACTACACACAGAATATAAGGTACAGAATTACATTTATCGTGTAACACAAAATGAATTATTTTAATCCGGGAGCCAACAAGACAGTTCGGGAGGTAAAGTCACTTGCTATGTGCGCCTAATGACTTGAGTCTGGTCCTCAGAACCAACAGTAGAGGGAGAAAATCAATAGCTGTTCTCTGACCCCGACATGCATACTGCAACATGGAAACCTACACATGTACATGCACATACAAATATCTCTCACACTCTCGGTCTATCTCTGTCTGTCTCTCTCTCTCTCACACACACACACAATTAATAAACGTAAATAAATAAGGTAGAGATGAGAGTAAGATGTCCTACATCACCCGCTGGCCTCCACAGCTACACAAGCGCACAGACACATAAACCACACACACAAAGAAAGTAAGTACTTAGCACTCAGAAGGCGGAGGCAGTCAGGGTTCAAAGCCATCCTGGTCTACAGAGGGAATTCTAGGACAGCCATATAGTTAAGAACTGTCTCAAAAAAGGAAAACAAACAAACAAAAATCCCACAACTCAGGCGATGGAGTTAAACTCTTGAATGCTACGGAATGCTAACTTACTTAATGTGACTGACTCAAAGCATAATCTATAGAGACACAAAAGTTTCCCTTTACAGAGGAAGTTGAGAAGAGCTCATTGGCCGTAAGATAATAACATTACCTTTATTTCTACATAGTGAAAGAGCAATTTCAGAGTTGTTACTCAAAGGACAGCGTTTGCCTTTCCCGATAAGCTCGGTATTTACAAAGGTTCCATTTCCACTGTGATCCTCGATGTATACGATATGAGAATTTTTAGGGCCCATTTCCTAAAACGGAGAACATTTCATTTCCAAGTTTTGACAGCAGGAGTTAATTACGCAAGACACCCCAGAGCAACCACTAGATCACCGGGCATCCGAGGAGAGAAGCAACTGTCACCTACCCTGAAGATGCGAAAGTGCCTCTTGCTGTAAGTCCGGTACTTATCCGTCCTTCTCAACAGTGGTCCATCGAAGCAATATTCACAGCTTTTATCCCTCCCAAACCAGTAGTTGTCGTTAACACAGTCTGTTAAAGAAAAACATGCGTATCAGAGAACGATCGTATCAAACACTCTTTGATGGTGCTAATTGGAGGAAGGGTCTGATTCTGCATGGTACACATGTGAGCCCGGCAGGACAAGCTCAGAGGATTTGCCTACAAGAAAGACAAGGGCTGGAGAGATGGCTCAGTGGTTAAGAGCACTGACTGCTCTTCCAGAGGTCCTGAGTTCAAATCCTAGCAACCACATGGTGGTTCACAACCATCTGTAATGGGATCTGATACCCTCTTCTGGTGTGTCTGAAGATAGCTACAGTGTACTCATATAAATAAATAAATAAATCTTTAAATAAATAAATATTTTAAAAAGAGAAAAAGACAATCAAAAGTATAAATTTACTATCAAAATTTTATGTTAAAAACTGGGGGACACCGGCTGGGGTATAAGTCAGTGCACACTGCAAGCTTAGCAAATTCAAGGCCTTGGGCTCAATGGGGGTGGGGTGGGGGGTACAATTACATAACAGTGGCTTAGTTTTGTTTCAGGCTTCTTGGTGTGTGATTATTTGATCCTAGTACTTGAGGCAGGGTCTCGTACCCTCCAGGCTGGCTTCTAAATCTCTATGTAGCCAAGAATGATGGTCAACTTCTAACCCTTCTGCCTCAACTTTCCTGATGCTAGGTTTGCAATCAAGTGCCGACCATTCCCAATCTATGTGGTACTAGGCATAAAACTCACAGCTTTGTGCACACTAGGCAGATGCCCTGCCAACTGAGCTAGATTCTAGCTCTATTTATTCATACCTGGAGAGAGTCTCACATAATCCAGCTAGACTCCAACTTGCTATGTCACTGAGGCTGGTCACCAATTCCTGATACTCCCGCCTCAGCCCCCCAAGTGCCAAGATGACAAGCATGTGCCACTTCACCAGGCTGTAACACTGGATTAAATAATTGATGGTTTATATATAAGTGAAATGATGAACAGCCATTAAAACTCCTTGAATAAGTGGGTAGGTGGGTGGGTTGGGGAATACCCCCATAGTGGTGGTGGTGGGGGGAATGGGGAGGTTCCAAAGGGGAGATCTGGAAAGGGGGAAACATTTGAAATGTAAAGAATGTATGAAAAAAATGAAAAAAAAATAAATAAAACTTAAAAAAAAAAAACTCCTTGAATAAGCCAGGCAGTGGTAGCATGCCCCTTTAATTCTAGCACTCAGGAACCAGAAGCCGGCGGATCTGAGTCCCCAGCCAGCCTGGTCTACAGAGTGAAGTGGGTTCCAAGACAGTCAGGGCTACACAGGAAAAAACCAAAAACAAAACCTGTCTTGAAAAACCAAAGAACTTCTCAAAACTTCTCAAATAGTTTATCATTTTGAAAAATATTTAGTTACCTGCATATCACCTTCCTGAGGTTTCCTAGGACGTTCAGTTCAAAATCTACGATCTTCTTACGTCCTACCAGGTGTTCGGGTCTAGGGACTTGCCTCCACGATGCCTCTCCCCCATGCTAACTACCCCCAGACCCACTGATCTCAATTTCACCAAAGATGCCAGGCATTCTATATTCCTATTGCGTAGCAGTTTCCTCACAGCTTAGAACCTTCCATCTTGGAGGAAAACGCTTTAAGATACGAAGAGAAAAGGGAGGTGAAACAAGAGGATATTTTAAGGAAGGACATATATATATATATACACACATATGTATATATGTGTGTATATATATATATGGAAGTGAAACAGTAGCTTGTTCTAAAGGGGAGATGCAATGACTCCATCCTGCAGGCAGGCTCTTGGAGACAAAAATAAACAACTAAAAATAACTTTTGACCAGATTCACTAAGTCCTCCTTCCCCAGGAGCACATAAGCAGTGAAGACTGCTTCAAGTCATTTAGACAAGACAATCGGCAAAGGCAACACTCAGACTAGCCACGCCGCCCCGCAAGAAGCAGAGACCAGCCTAGAACGGCTGCCTAGAAGAAACAAACACCAGAGAAGCTGCCTGGAAGAGCCATGAGGATAGGGCAACCTCTGGACTGGTGAGCCACCTATAGGCTGTGCAGTGTGCTCCAGGTCCCCAGCTTTGGGAGCTGCCACCCATGCTGGGGTGGGCTTTGGAGATGCAGTGTCTTTGAGTCATTTCTGCTCCTGTAAGTGACCCCTCAACCACACTCCTGTATAACCCCAAAAGAGCTCATCGGTTCATCAAGGTGGACTTCAGTGGTATGTATACTCTGATCTGTCATCAGCTCCTGTCTTAGTTAGGGTTTTACTGCTGTGAACAGACACCATGACCAAGGCAACTCTCATAAGAACATTTAATTGGGGTTGGCTTACAGGTTTAGAGGTTCAGTCCATTATCAAGATGGGAACATGGCAGCGTGCAGGCAGGCATGGTGCAGGAGGAGCTGAGAGTTCTACATCTTCATCTTGAAGGCTGCTAGGAGAAGACTCACTTCCAGGCAGCTAGGATGAGGGTCTTAAAGCCCATGCCCACAGTGACACACCTCCTCCAACAGGGCCACACCTACTCTGACAAGGCCACACCTTCTAATAGTGACACTCCCTGGGCTGAGCATATATAAACCATCACAGCTCCCTACCTGGGGCGAGCAGACATCTGTGCACTTCTCCTCAAGAATATTGTCACACAATACTTCAAACTCCGTGAAAGGCTCATTTCCTCTCTCCCTTTATGTTTAAGGTCAAGTATTAGCCAAAGATGAGTTTGGACTTATATCTTCCACTTGCATGTCACTGTCTCATTGATTAACACAATAAGGTCCTGCTCTGTTACTCTACACCTTATTATACTTCTCTGTAAACCGTCTTCCTGATTTTCCCCATTAGAACATGAAGTCTATGAGGACACCTGTGAACATCTTATTCAACAATGTAGCCCCAGGCAGGTTGGTGGTGGCACAAACCTTTAATCCCAGTACTGGGAGGCAGAGGCATGCAGATTTCTGTGAATTCAAGGCCAGCTTGGTGTACATAGTGAATTCCAGGACAACCAGGGTTGTGTAGAGAGACTGTCAAAAAAAAAAAGGGGGGGGGCGGAATATAGATCCACAGCTAGTCATGATGGCGTACACCAGTAACCTCAGCACAAAGGTGGTACTGGCAGAAAGACCAGAAGTTCAAGGTCATCCTTGGCTATATACACAGTTTGAGGTCAGTATGAGCTCCATATGAAACACTCAAGAAAACAAAAAGAAACAAAGACAAGAGAATTGCTTTAAGAACAGAAAGCAAAGAAGGAAAAAAAAAAAGGAACCTTTCCAATTCATTCTGAGGCCAGTTAAACCTTAGTAACAAAGACAAAGGCAACACAAGAAAGCTACAAACCAAAATCCCTTCTAAATGCAGATTCAAAAATGATCAAAGTGTAGCAGTGACGATGTCCACAGTCCACACCTATAACCCAGCATTCAGGAGCCAAAGGCAGAACTGTTCGGAGTTCAAGGCTAGAATCGTCTACTTAGTGAGTTCCAAGCTAGGCCAGGCTAAAAACTAAGGCTCTGTCCCCTAAATAAACAGCTGTAGTGTTAAAGAGACAGCCTCATCTACACAGCAAGTAGATGAGTATCGAAATGTACAAGACACTGTACAAAGAAACTAAAGGTCGACTTCTGGGAAGATATCCCACATTCATAGATTGAAGACAGCATAGTTATTAACTGATCATTCTTGCCGGGTACTGAAGGGCATGGATATGATGCTTTGATAGGGAATCTGTGCATGAATAGTGAAGGTCCTGTTCCCCAAATTAGTCCTTGATTGATCAATAAAGATGTTATCAGCCAACGGCTGGGCTGAAGAGGCCACTGGCTACTTCCCCAACTGGGCTTTGGATAGCAGGTGGGAGAACAGAAACACAACTAAGCTGAGGGCAGATTTGGGGTGCTGAGCAAGGAGAAGGTAACCAGGCAACTAAGCTGAGGGAAGACTTAGGTGTTTAGTCAGGAGTGCCGGAGGAAAGGGCATGCTAGCCGCAGGAGACTTAGACATGCCCAGCCATTGAGCTAAAAAGCATATTAAAAATAAGCTTGCTTGTGTGTGTGTGCGCGCGCGCGCATGTGTCTTTCATCCAAGGATCCAAGGGAACCAGGGATGGCTGGTAGCTCAGTCCCTCCAGAGCTTAAAGCGGGGTAGTATAAACTACACACATCAGGGTATACTATAACCTTTGCACTCAGGAGATAAGAACATGGTGAGCCAGCCTGGAAACATGGAAAAGTAACTGTGATGGTCAGCCTTGACTGGCAACCTGACTGAATCTGAAAACAGCCAAGAGGCAGGGTTAGGGTGGATCTGTGAAGTATGAACTGGAGGGAAGACTTTACAACAGAGTGGGTGTCACCTTCTACAAGCCAAGACAGAAAAGTCCAATGAAAAAAGTGTTGCTTGCTGGTAAGTGCTCCTTTGCCATTATTTCTGCTACTATCCTTTGCTGCTTCTTTCCAATGTAGAGGGAAGATCAGCAGCTCTCTTAGGAATCCTCCAGGCTGTCAGTGGACTGACTGAGCAGCTACTAGGTTTTAAGTCTCTCCATCATGAAAAGAACTACTAATGGATGATCCAGACCATATTGTGTAAAACAATTTAATAGATCCCATTCCCTTGTTTGAGGTTTGTTTAGTTTTGCTTTGCTATTCTGAGACAGAGTTCCTCTTTGTAGCCCTGGCAAGCCAGGAACTCCCAGGCTACCCTCAAACTCAGAGCTCATTTTACCTCTGTTTCCTGATACTACCACATCTGGGCTAATCTAGATCTTTTGAAGTGGGAAGATCCACCTTTAAGCTGGCAGCCTATATAAAGGACATGAAAGAAGGAATCTTGCGCTCTCTTTGCCAGCTTGATCTTGCTCTTACTGGCAAGTTCATGCTTTCATGGGCATTAGAGCCTACTTCTACAGGATTCTAATGTATACTAAAGACCAACTAAGACATCCTGCCTTGTGGACTGAACAACTACTGGATTCTTAGACCTCCCATGGGTAGCCATTGTTGGAATAGCTGGACCACACACAGCATGTAAGCCACTCTAATTAGCATAATATATATGTATGTATGTATATATGTATATATATGTATATATATACGTATATATGTATATATTTACATTCATTACATTGATAATACATATGTGTTATGCATTTACAATTACATACATTACATTTATAATATATATGTATGTATATATATGTGTGTGTGTGTATATATTTACATTCTAACAGTCATGTTCCCCTAAAGAACCCTGACTAATACAAGTATCATTCAAAACTAGCTCAGAATGAGCTGGATACTCACATTCAAGTGTATAAATTTAAACCATGTATGGTATAATCCCAACTGAGACAAGATCAATGCAAGTTCAAGGCCACAAGGAACTAACTGCATCCTGAGTTCTGAGCCTACCTGGACTGCAGAATTCCTTGTCTCACAAACAAACGAGTACAGCCTGGTAATGTGTGCCTATAAACCCAGCATGTGTGAAGTAGAGGCAGGAAGATCAAGAGTTCACAGCCAAGCTGGGCTACATAGTGAGTTCAAGGCTAACCCAGGCAACATGAGACCTTTGTTCTGAAGGAAAAAGAAGGAGGAGGAGGAAGAGGAGGAGGAGGAGGAGGAGGAGGAGGAGGAGGAAGGAAAATTTGAGGCCAGCCTATGAAATTTAGCAAGATTCTATTTGAAAATAAAAATAAGGTAGCCAGGGATAGGACCTCTGATATGGCTCAATGTAAGAGCTCTCTACCTGGGCTGGAGAGAAGGCTCAGCAGTTAAAAGCTAGGCTCACAACCAAAAATATAAGAGTTCGGTTCCTAGCACCCACAGCTGTCTCTGCAGCCACAAAAAAAACAAATAAATAAAAAAATAAACAACAACAACAACAAAACAAACCTCTCTACCACCCATAAGGTCTGATCCTCAGTATGAAAAGGGTCACCAGGAGTTGACACACAGTGGGTTACAGGGGCCCTGAGATTTCTGCTGCAACAACCTAACCACTTTCTCAGGGTTTCTCTAAACAACACTCTATATTATATAACAGAGTACCTTACCTAGATTGGAGAATCCATCCTGAAGAGCCCATAGCCGAGCCCAGGGGGCAGGACCAGGATCTTCAGGTTCCTGGTCCTCAGGAATAGAACAGAGTTCCTGAGTAGACACTGTCTCTAATGAGCTCAGTGTCCCAGAGCTGGAGTGGGAGGACTGGCTGGAGGACTGGACCGTGCTGGTAGAGGAACTGGATGCACCCTGATACTGTGAGAGGTCGTTCAACTGAGAGAGAGTGCCTTGGGACTGGCTGAAGCCACCCTGAGACTGTGAACAGGACGCACTGTCATGAGCCTTTGAGGAGGTACTGCCGTGGGACTGATGACTCTTCATATCTGACCTCGAAAACAAGAACAATAAGGAGCAAGGCTCGAGATTGGAAAGTGAAGAATGGGAGCAGGGGGATGACTCTGCAGGAAAGAACACATACTATACTTGAAGAACCCAAGTTCAGTTAAGTTCTCGGCACCAAGTCTGGCACCTCAAGGTTGCCTGTAACTCAAACTCCAGTGGTTCTGAAGTGGATCTTGGACTCTGCAACCCCCAGAGCTCACATATGTACATTCCCATACACATAACATAATTAAAAGTAAAGTAAATCTTTAGATATTTGGCTATAACTCAATGGTAGATGGTGGATCACTTCTCCAACAGATGCAAAGGACTGGATCCCATTCCCAGTATCGTCAAACATACAAAACAAAGATAGTTAAGAGTACAGTTCTCACCACCCACATCCAGAGGATCACAAACCCCTTTAATTCCAGCTCTGGGGGGGATGCAATGCCCTCTATTGGCCCCCTGTGAGCACTGCACAGACTTAGACATGTGATGTTTTTAAAAATAAAGAAGTTTAAAGGAACAGGCATATTATGACCACCTTAAAAAGAAAGGCAGGGGCCGGGCAGTGGTAGTGCACACCTTTGATCACAGCACTTGGGAGGCAGAGGCAGGAGGATTTCTGAGTCCGAGGCCAGCCTAGTCTACAGAGTGAGTTCCAGGACAGCCAGGGCTATACAGAGAAACCCTGTCTCAAAAAACCAAAAAAAAAAAAAAAAGAGAGAGAGAAGAAGAAGAAGAAGAAAGAGGAGGAGGAGGAGGAGGAGGGAGAAAGAAAGAAAGAAAGAAAGAAAGGCAGGGAGGGGGCTGGAGAGATGGCTAGGTGGCTAAAAGTACTGGCTGCTTGCTCTTCCAGAGGTCCTGAGTTCAATTCCCAGCAAACCACATGGTGGCTCACAAATATCTGTAATGGAATCCGATGTCCTCTTCTGGTGTGTCTGAAGACAGCTACAGTGTAGTCATATAAATGAAATAATTAAATCTTAAGGAAAAAAAAAAAAAAGGAAGAAAGGACGGCAGGCCCATTCATGAGCGGGGGAAAAAAAAAGTGACCACAACAAAATCCCAGGATCATGAATAGAATTCCAGAGGCCACTTACAAAGCATTACACCATCTTCCTTCATGTACAGAAGCTGAGAATGGCTTGGTTGTCTCCTATCCATTCCTTGCCATCCTACCCCACACGTATGCTGAGTATGCTGACGTACCCTCTTCAGTTCCTGCAGAGCCTAGCAGCGAAGATTGGGTTCTCAGTAGGTATTTGGGAAAAAGCAATCTAGGGGCTGGCATGAACATTTATAATGTTCGTTTTGAAAACTACTTCGCTCTGGCACTGAACAGCCCAGCGTTGTGCCTTCCTATGTGCCCAGACCTGTTTCAGCTAACAAGAAACAAGTGAACTTCCCTCCCCGCACCCCCTCTCCCCAAGGGCAGATAAAAAGGAAGAGTTGGCTATGTACAGCGCCCCCTCGCTCGCACAAGTAAGCAGACAAAGCGGAAGCTGCAGAGGGCCCACTTGCACAAGAAGCCTGAGAACGGTATTAGAATCCTCAAACACGCAAAAAAAAGTTTCCCACTTATGACTCACCGCGTGAGACCACCAGGAGCCACAAACTCTGCTTAGCCAGTGGTATGGCGCTAAACCTACTGATACAAACTCCACCCTCAGCCAATCAAAACGCCTTCCTCCCAGGGAGGACCAATAAGAAAGCCCGAAGATGCATGCCGTTCTTAGCCTCAAGGCTTGATGGGAGTTGTAGTTTAACATACGGAACGGGACTCGGTGTCTTGGTTTCCCGAAACTGATCCCGCCTTCTCGGCTTCCTAACCAATCAGCAGCGAGCTGCTCTTTCCTCCCTTCTCTCGAGTCTGGCGACCTAGGCCCCCAGGCGGCCGTCCGGATGTGGGGCTGCAGGGTTGGGGCCCTGCTGTGCGTGTGGGAGGTGCGGTTGGCAGGGTTCCTGGGAAGGAGACTGCTGAACAGCAATGCCGCCGCAGGAAACAGCCTTTCGCCGCAGTGCTGGAACTGCGGCCGTGCTAGGGGAGCCGGGTGTGGGGATGAGTTCTTCTGCGCACACTGCCGCGCGCTGCAGCCTCCTGACCCCACTCGGGACTACTTCAGCCTCATGAACTGGTACGGGCAGTGCGGTGTGACGGGCGGGCAACTCGGGCTTCGTAATCAAGGCTTGGGGCGGCGTCTGCGGGCCTGTAATTTCCAGCCAGCTTGGGGGGACTGAGGCAGAAGGACACACAGTTCAAGGCCAGCTTAGGAAATTTGCCGAGACTGATTCAAAACAACTAAAAGGATGGATAAGTATATAGGTCATAGGTATAATATAGTACCTAGTGAGACTTTAGGAGTTTTCCTGAATGGGAGAGGAAATAAAGTTACAGACTGGAGAGAAGAAAAGGGTGGAGGCGGAGTTAAACAGTGAGGTCGCAGATGCCTGTGATCTGAGCACTTGAGAGGTGGAAGCCACAGGTTCAGGAATTCAAGACTAGCCTCTGCTACAAGGGTATTGTTTTTAAACATCAACAGACAATAAACGGAAACAGTATGGGAATTTTGAGGGGGTGGGACTAATGGAAAAGGGAAGTCCATTGGCTAAACTCAAGGGAGCAGAAAGGGGGAGGGTGTTTTTTGTTTGTTTGTTTTGGCGGTGGGTGGGTGGTGTTGGGGGGGGGTTGAAACAGGGTTTCTCTGTATAGCCTTGGCTATCCTGGAACTCACAGTGTAGACCAGGCTGACCTCGAGCTCAGAAATCCGCCTGCCTCTGCCTCCCAAGTACTGGAATCAAAGGCATGCGCCACCACTGCCTGGCCGGAGGGTGTTTTTTAAATGTAGCCTCACCCTGTAGTCCTACCTAGCCTGGAACTCAAACATCCAGCCCCCTCTGTCTCCCCAATGCTGGGATTAAAAGCATGCCAGACTAAGGTAAGAGGATTCCCGAGTTGGGGGCCAACCACACAAATAGGGAACATCTCATCTCGAATAAATTATTTAACTGCGAAAATAAAAACAAAACAAGCTGGGTGTGTTGGTGTTAATGCCTGTGAGCCCAGCACTCAGAGGGTATGGCTGAGCTATGTATGGTGAGTTCCATGAGACTCTGGGCTGCATGAGACTAGATGTTAAAAACCAAAAGCAATTAAGAACAAAACCAAGACAAAGCCTTTGTCTGGAATCCCAGTATTCATGAGGATGAAGAAGGGTCACAAGTGGGAGCCCAACAAAGACTAAGTGAGACCTTATCTCAAGAAACAAAAATTGAATTCAGGCTGAAGATTTGAGAAAGACCAAGAAGTGTTTGGGGTAGTTAGTTTCCCCTGCCTTTTTCTGAGAGATTGGAGAGGTACAGAAGTGTGAGCAGAGTTGAACTAAAGATTAAAAGTAAAATGGGAGGGCCCAAGATGGTTGTGCACGGCTGTGATCCCAACCTCCGGTCAAAAGCAAGAAGATAGAGTTGAGTTTGCATCCTACAGTCTGGGCTGCACAGTAGCAGACTACATAGACTCAGTCTGAATCTGAATCACTCCCTGAGAAGAAAGGAGTGCTGAATCCTCACTTTGTCACGGTGATACAGCACGTCCTTGCATTATTAGCAAAGGCCTGGGTTCAAATCCCAGGATTGTGCTTTAAAAAGACCAAAAAAAAAAAAAAAAACCTGCTTCTAAGTATTAATGTCCATGTGTAGTAGTCTCTACCTATAATTCCAGCTACTCAGGAACCTGAAGGAGGAGGATCAAAAATTTCAGCCCTGGGCGATTGAGCAACACCCAGTTTTGTTTTGTTTTAAGTTAAGCTGGTGAACTTGGCTACATAGCAAGGTTGACACCAGCTTGGGGTCCTCTAGATCTCTCTCTCTCTCTCTCTCTCTCTCTCACACACACACACACACACAAACACACACATTCTGTAATGCCAAGGCTCTAGACCCGATGCCTGATGACAGACCCGTAATCCCAACTATAAGGAAGAAAGGCTAAAGTGGATTTATTGCAAATCAAGGCATGCCTGGGCTGTACTTAGAATGACTTCCAAGTCAGCATGGGTACCTTAGTTAAGAAAATTTGTCTCAAAAAGTAAAAAGAAGGGCTGGAGAGATGGCTCAGCAGTTAAGAGCACTGGCTGCTCTTACGGAGGTCCTGAGTTCAGTTCCCAGCAACCACATGGTGGCTCATAGCCATCTGTAATGGGATCTGATGCCCTCTTCTGGTGTGTCTGAAGACAGCTACAGTGTCCTCATATATATGAAGTAAATAAATCTTTTCTTTAAAAAAAGCAAAAAGAGGTCTGGTAGTGGGGAGGAGTGAAGGGAGTGGCTTGACGCTAAAGTCCTTGCCTAATTCGTAGAGACCCTCAGTCACCAATAGCTTACCATGCATTACACTAACCTCCCTTAATGTGTCAAGCTATCAACCAGTTCAGTGTCTCTCCACTCATGTCCCTTTCTGATCTTTGTTCATCCAGTCTCCTCTCTAACGTCATAATCTCTTCCGAACCTGTTCTGTCTTCCTTTAAGCTACCACATCTTAAAAATAACCTTTGTTACGTATTTATTGCATCCTCTGCAAGAGCAGAACCAGACCCTAGTAAAATTACTTTGGTTGCATGGGTAATATCTAGTTTCCTTCCAGCGACCGATCCTTCAGGGTTGACGTCAGGAGACTTCAGCACAGGTACCAGCTGCTGCAGCGTCTTGTCCACCCAGATTTCTTCAGCCAAAAGTCTCAGGTATTTACTGACTCCCTTCCTGCCTTCTCCCTAATATTCCCAGTGTATTTTGCACAGCTGGGTGGGTGGCTCTGTTGCTCAGGGAAAGAGTTGGGATACTAGCTCCACCCTGTGGCGGCCTGCCCCTAGATAGCCAGGCCTCCCAGCTTTTTTTATCTGCCTTACCAGATACCAGAAAACACACCAGCTTGACTGGCTATTGTGATAATGAAACCGTTTTTACTTTTATGAACAGACTGAAAAACACTTCTCGGAGAAGCATTCCACCCTGGTGAATGATGCCTATAAGACGCTTCAGGCTCCCCTGAGCAGAGGACTTTATCTTGTAAGGTGATTTCCCAACCCATCTGTCTGGGACTCCTCTGTATGAGACCTGGCCTGGTCCCGGAAGCTAATGATATTTACCTCAAAAAATACTACAGGAGAGAGGAGAAAGAAAAAGATTTTATACAAATATAATTTTCTTAGTGTTCTTTGTAAATCCATCTTGCTTGGTTTTGTTTCCTTTGAAAGAAAAATCACAGTGTCGTAGCCCAGACTGGCTTCAAGTTACTAACTCTCTTGCTTCACCACGCCCACATCCAGCTCCTGTATTTTGTTTTTTGTTTTTTCTTCAGTACTGGGTATTGAACATAGTGCCTCATGCTAAGGAAGAGCTCTGAACTGAGCTATGGCCCCTGCTTGATCATTACTGGGTTTCCTTTTGTTTGCCTGCTTGCTTGCTTGCTTGCTTGCTTGCTTGCTTTGCTGTTACTAGGTTTTGAATCCACTCAACTATATCCCCAGCTGCCTTGTTACTTTTTGAACCGGTCTCACTCAGCTGTCCAGGCTGGACTTGACATGTGATCTTCTTGCATTGGCCTCCTGAATAACTTGGGATGCAGCCGCACTACCAGACCTGGATCCTTTTACATACCCTGACGTCCCCCCTGATTGTGGTGCTTTTACTGTTTTCTATAAATTTGATGGTAAGAGTACTTGGGGCGTCTTTTTTGCAAGAACATCTAGACGATTTTAGAACTGAAGAGAATGTTTGTAAACATCCATTTAATGTCTGAGGAGAGGTGTGACTATCCAGGGCCCAGCTGCAGGCAGCAGAATGAAGTCCTGTCCTGGCACTCACTATTAATAAGACAGCTCAAGTTTCGCAGGCTCCACATGCGACTCTGTGGTACAGTGCTTGTTTAGCATCTCCTAGACTCTGGGCTCCTTCTCACCTGATACTCAAGGTTTCCCCCATGAGTGCCAGTGTACTCTGAAAGAGTGAGCAGAATTGACATGCCCTGGGTGTTTCCTAACTAAACTCCTTTTCCTTGTTCTCCTCCCCACAGCTAAAGCTCCAAGGAATAGAAATTCCTGAAGGGACAGATCATAGACTCGACAATCAGTTCCTTGTGGAAATCATGGAAATCAATGAAAAACTCGCAGACCCCCAAAGTGAGGCTGATGTGGAAGAGATAGAAGCCACTGTCAGAGGTAAAGGATGAAATGCTAACAAGTAAACTTTATTTCCCTAAGGAGAACATGATCCCATTAGAGGGGAAATGAGAAGAAAAACACTCATTGGAGTGCTGGAGAGATGACTGGAGCACTGGCTGCTCTTCCAAAGATCCTGTGTTCAATTCCCAGCCACCACATGGGTGACTTACAACCATCTGTAATGGGATCCGATGCCCTCTTCTGATGTGTCTGAAGAGAGCGACAGTGTACTCATATACATAAAATAAATAAATCTTAGACACAGAGAGACAGAGAGAGACTGACTGACGACTTACTTACTTGTTGGCCCTCACTGTCATGCGAGAACTGAACTGTCTTTGGAAGACAGAGTTAACCAAGAGTGTAATCATACTCGAGAATTTCAACAGCTGCTTCTATCTGGGGTATTATTTAGATGCTGTCATTCTCTCTAGGGAGGAAAATGAGCCCCTAGTTGGTAGAAATGCCCCCAGATCACACAGATCTGCAGCAGAGCAAGCACTGAAACTCTGACCTTCTGACCCGGCCTGTTCAGTTTCCTTTTTATTCCACAGGGTATCAGTCAAAGGTCTCTAAAAAACCCGCAGGGGATAGGTGTAGTTGTTTCACAGAACTGGCCCAAATGAGTATGGAGGCTGACACACAGAGAAGCTACAGGGCAAGGCCCGGGGTCATAAGCCGTTTGTATACATGTGTACTTCGTGCACAACCAGGAGGACTTGAGTTCAATCCTCACAATTCCCACACGTCATCTCTGATTTCCACACAGGTGTTGGGGCACACAGAACACACACACACACACACATTCTCTCTCACTCTGTGTACATGTCATTTTAAAAATTAAAAGAAGGTAAATGGTGCCTAGGCTTAACACACAAATGACTCCTTGACAACACGGGGGGGGGGGGGGGCAGAACAGCGGGCCAAATACTCAGGTTGAATTGTTTTGGTTTTTTCTGAGATAGGATTTCTCTGTGTAGCCCTAGGTGTCCTGGAACTTGCTCTTTAGACTTGACTGGCTTCAAACTCTGAGACCCGCCTGCCTCTGTCTCCCTGATGTTGGGATTAAAGGTGTACACCATCACCACCCAGCCAGGTTAGACTTTTATGTCACAGTCTTGAATATTTTTCCTGTGTGAGGGATCTCAACCGAGGTCTTAGTTGGGTAAGTGTCAACCACTGAGCATACCCACCCTCTATTTTACGAGGTTTGTTGTTTATATGTCCTGGGGAGTCTGTGTATCCTAGATTGTCCCTAAACTCACTACTGGAACTAAGGATGACTTTAAACTGATTCTCCGGCCTCCCTCAGTGCTGCAGTTACAGGTGTACCGCTCTGTTCTGTTGCCTTCAAGCAGAAGTCCTTTCATTAGATCCCCGTTACTTTTATCTAATCCCCTTACTTAAGGAGACTCTCACAGTGCTGAGGGTTATCATAGCTATGGTTTCTACTGCTGTAATAAAACACCATGGTCAAAAGCAACTTGGAGAGGAAATAGTTTATTGAAATAGATATTTACACTCAGATGTCCCAGTAACAGTTCATCACCAAGGGATGTCGGGGCTAGGAGCTGTATGGGAATGCTGCTCACTGGCTGGTTCAGCTTGGAGATCTCTCCCTAGACCCACCTGCCTAGAGATGCCATCCAGAATGGGCTGTGCCCTCCCCCATCAATCACTAATTAAGAAAATACTCTGGGGCTGGAGAGATGGCTTAACACTTAAGAGCACTAGCGGCTCTTTCAGAACCCTTGGATTCAATTCCCAGCACCCACTTGGCAGTTCACAACTGTCCGTAACTCTGGCGCCAGGAATCTGACACCCTCAAACAGACATGCACACAGGCAGGTAAGACACCAATACACATAAATAAAAAGCATTCTTAAGAAGAAAATGCCCTACAGGCTTACCTACAGCCCAGTGGAGATTTCCTCCCCGCAGATGACTAATTTGCATCAAGTTGACATAAAACTAGCCCGCACAAGGGTGATCTTTACCCTGACTGTAAATGTTAGAAAAATAAGCGTTGATAGTTATGTCTTTGTAACTATCATCTTTGCGTGTTCGTAAAACACTCATTTTATAATGAGCAGCCACAGGGGAGTGAGGTCGCCGTACCTGAAATTGCTCTTGGCGCTTTCTCTTCTATGATGTGATGTAACAGAAATGTTTTCATTTTCCCGGTTGGCTATATAAGTTGCAAGTGGTTTCCTAAGCACTTGGTAATGAATGGTAGTAATACATGCCATGAATGTAGAGTGTTGACATGTGGAAGACTGCCGGGCGGTGGTGGCGCATGCCTTTGATCCCAGCACTCGGAGGCAGAGGCAGGCGGATTTCTGAGTTCAAGGCCAGCCTGGTCTACAGAGTGAGTTCCAGGACAGCCAGGACTATACAGAGAAACCCTGGCTCCAAACAAACATGTGGAAGACTGCTCGGTAGAGAAAGGCAACATTCACCGTAGACGCCTAGGTTGATTCTCTTTCCCTCGAGGTAAGAAAGTACTGGAAATGAAGAGAAAAGCTTTCTCTTGACTCACAGTTTTAGGGGTTCAGTTCATGGATGTCCCAGTTGCTCCTGGGGATGTGGCAGGAGAGAAACAAGAGCCTAGGTCCCAGGAGTCCTCTCCAGGACCTGCCTCTGATGTTCTAAGCCCCTCCCACGAGGCCCTGCCTCACTTTTTTGCAACACAGGTCGCCAGCCAAGCTTTTAACATGAGGATCTTTGAAGATTTATCCAAACTATGGCTAGCCTCCTTCATCCCCCTCCTTGAAGACCTTCCGTGGGTGAAAATGTACACAGGGCCCGTCAGTGCTGCATTTAACAATAGCTGCTAGACAGGCATGGTGGCACCTGCCTAAAGTACCACCAGTAGAGGCAAGAGAATAATAGTGAGTTCAAGACCAGCCAGGCCAACACAATGAAGCCCTGTATCAAAAGGATGCAAAGGCTGAGAGTGTAGCTCCATAGAGACCGCATAGTATGCCTAGGGCCTTGGTACAGTCCTCGGCACCACAAAAGGGCAAAGGGTATAAAACCTTGAACCTAAGTCCTTCCTCTGTATAGAGCACCATGGTCACAAAGTGCTCTCCTCACGTAACAAGTCTATTTATTTATTACGGTTGTACATTTATTTAGATAGAAAAATTAAAGTAATTATTCTTCTCTTTTAGCTAAACAGAAAGAATTTACCGACAGTGTAAACAGAGCTTTTGAACAAGGTATTTTCATCTCTCTTTAAAATTATGTTTATTTAGTGTGTATGTGTGTGGGCATCATGAAGAGATCAGAGGTCAGCTTTCAACAGTCAGCTCTCTTCTAACATGAGGTCCCCCCAGATTGTCAGACTCAGCAGCAAGTACATGCCTTACCCACTGGGCCTTTTAGACTTGACTTATTAACTATATAAGTGTTTTGCCCGCACGTGTGTATGTGTACTACATATGTGCCTGGTGCCCTGGATTGCCTAGAACTGGAGTTACACATTTTCAATCATCACTGTGGCTTTCTCTCAGGGGTAGAGAGTTCATAGGAACACGTTCTGTTCGGCTAGTGTTAAATAACTTCACATTTCTATGAAATTATCTTACACAAAAAGAAAACGTGGGACTGGAGAGATGGCTCAGTGGTTAAGAGCACTGACTGCTCTTCCAAAGGTTCTGAGTTCAATTCCCAGCAACCACGTGGTTGCTCACAACCATCTGCAGTGTGATCTGATGTCCTCTTCTGGTGTGTCTGAAGACAACTACAGTGTACTCATATACATAAAATAAATAAATCTTTTTTTTAAAAAAGAAAAGAAAACGTGGGCACCAGTGGGAAAGAGTGAGCAGGAAGCAACAAAGGGCACAGAAAAGGGGGAAACCCAGGGCACATGAGGCCTTGGTTTGAGTTTTGGGGTTTTTGGTGGTGGTGGTGGTAGTGAGATTTATTGTTTGCTTTTGAGACAGGGTTTCTTGTCTATAGCCCTGGCTGACTTTTTATGTAGACCAGGCTGGTCTCAACTCCAGAGCTCTGCCTGCCTCTGTCTCCTGAGTGCTGGGATTCAAGATGTGAGCCGCCACACTTGCCTAGATGGGGCCTTACAGTGGTCTGGTGTAGGAGACCAGCTAAAGTTTGCTTCTGTATAACTGATATTCTCTAATCAGACTTACTGCTTGGTTCTCTAAATTCTCTATATACTAGTTTATCTTTTTTGTTTCTTTGGTTTTGGTTTGTTTTTTTAAAAAACACAGGGTTTCACTGTGTAGCTCTGGCTGTCCTAGAACTCACTCTGTAGACCAGGCCGGCCTCGAACTCAGAAATCCACCTGCCTCTGCCTCCTAAGTGCTGAGATTAAAGCCTTGCGCCACCACTGCCCGGCTTATTGATCATTTTTAATATTTAATATTCTCAGGGTTGGCTACAAAAGACCTTGACTTTAGCGGTAACACTGTCATGTTTGTCTAGGTTGGAGTTTCTCAACCAGACTGACATTAGTGAAACAATGTTTTGTATAGGGGAGGCCAAGATCTTGCATAGAGTCCCTGGCTTTCACCCAGTAGGTCTCACTTTTACTTCCCTGGTTATGGTAGACTTTGGCAAATGTTGCTGTAGGGCACACTCACCTTCAAAGGCAGGCACAAGCCTTTGGGCCCTTGACTCTGGCTGCCTCCGATGCCAGAGTTGGGATTTATTGTTTTCTGATCTCATTATCCCTTGTGCATTTCAGGTGACTTTGAAAAAGCCAAGGAACTCCTAACAAAGATGAGATACTTTTCAAACATCGAAGAAAAGATCAAGTTAAGCAAGACTCCTCTCTAGCTGCTAACGTAAAGTTTTAGAAATAAACTTTGTATTTTCTGGTTTTCTGCTGATTGGATGTAGATATGGGGTAGATATGGGGGCTGTGGTGTAGCTCAGGGTACAGCACTTGCCTAGCACTTGGAAGCCCGTGGATTTGAACCCCCTTCCCACAGAAAGTAAGGAGAAAGAGGCAAAGAGGAAAGATAGACTTTTACCATTTGTGTGATTTCAATTCAGCTGATGGCTCAGATATTAATGGCTGGCAAAGTGTGTAGTGCCTGTCAGAAATTGTGTGCTCAGTTATTCATCAGATAAAGTGATAGAGTATTCACCTAGCCTGGGCTAGTGGATGAGAGGGTGGAGTGGAGACGTACCTGATCCGCTGTATCGTCTGTCCTCTGAGCCAGATGGGCACCGTCTTCAAGAGTTCAGCTGTGGGGGCTGGAGAGATGGCTCAGTGGTTGAGAGCACTGACTGCTCTTCCAAAGGTTCTGAGTTCAATTCCCGGCGACCACATGGTGGCTCACCACCATCTGTAACAAGATCTGATGCCTGTCTGGTGTGTCTGAGACAGCTACAATGTACTCATACATAAAATAAATAAATCTTTAAAAAAAAAAGTTCAGCTGTGCCTGCTTGCAAAAGGTTACCATAGCTCAGCTTACTAACTGTTAACTATTCCTCCCAGCCAATGGCATGCAGTTCTGCCCTAACTGCATGTGACCTCCAGGTCTCTGGGGGGACTAGGGTGTCTAGGTGGGGGGAGCTGAAGGAAAGGAAGAGGGGTTCATCTACATAGCAGTAGAGGTTGCTCTGGTGCTGCTTGTATTCAGATGCTAAATTCTGTACCCCAAGATCTGGTTGTTCCAAGACAAGCAGATCCTCATGTGTACTGGCTTTTGTTGTGTAAACCTTGCCCCCCAGGTTATCCAAAAGTGGTTAATAAAGATGCTTACAGCCTGTAGCTAGACAGAAGGGGGACAGGAGGCGGGGCCTCAGGTCCTGGGCTTGGGGAGAAAGAAGTTGCCATGGGGTCAGTGGATTGTGAGCACATGGCCGTGAGAACAGTCCAGGTGTAACATGGCAAGTGATACTGGGAGTAGACAAACAGAGGCTTGATGTCTGTCCAGCACTAATGCTTTAAAAGATCGGTATGTTCCAAGGCAGCCAGGGCTACACAGAGAAACCCTGTCTCGAAGGAACTGCATGGTCTAAGCAGGGTAAAATTCCCCAAAATAATATTTACAACGCACAGCCATGAGGGAGTCACTGTCCATTGCTGGGTGCTGACCTTCCTAGGCACTGCTTTAGGGTCACCCACAATCTGTAAGTAACTAATAAACTCATCAGTTCTCTAGGATGAACTTTGATCTGGTTTAACAGGCTACAGGAGCTCTCTTAACCACAGAACTCTGCCGTAGCACGAGCAGATGGCCGGAGAGGAGACTATGAGACAGAAAGTAGGCCAGGGCTAGCTGTGGGCTTCCCTCTGCCTAACAACCACAGCTGCTTTCTGGTGGCCTGGCCTTCGGGAGGATGTATAGCCCACCTTGTTTCTGCAGCCTCGGGAATTCTGTTTGGGAACAAGCCAAGCCACCTAGGATTCTCCTAGATAATGTTACCCACCACAAATAAAATAAAATCGGGGTTATAAAAGGCAAAAAACAAGAATGAATCTCGTAACTGCAGCTGTGTTTTATGCTGCCTGGTCCTTACCTCAGAAACATAACTCACCTCAAAGGGGGTCAGAGGGAGTTAATTCTGGAGCCAAATATGAATGAGCACGGCCTAGGAACACGGACCCGTATTCCATGTTCCAAGGTGGTAACGGCTTCATGAAGTTTTTATAGTGAGAGAACAAAGTCATCAATCAAAGCTCTTTCCACATTGGTCTCAGAAACATTAATAGGGAGTTAGAGCAAAGCAGAGAAGGGCCTCAGGTGCTGTCCGATGACCCTCGTACCCCTTCGGTTGGTTGAAACCAGATTTGTTAATACATTCCGAAAGGTTTTCCTACGGTGGTCACAGAACCCTGTGTACTAGGAATAACTGTAAGGGAACTAAAGAAAGCTGAGGCTCTGGACGTGTAGCCTTCCAAAATCATGGAAGTTCTAACCAGTTAACTCCTCAAGAAAGTCTGTTTGGCTTCTTGCTGGGAACTTGTGTTTTACTTTACAGCTCCACTGCTTCCTAGATCTTTGGGAACTTAGTTTAAGTTCTTGGTTCGCTTCCAGGCATGGAGAGGAGGATGGTGGGTTTTCTGTCCCTAGTACAGAAAAGATTACAATTTCAAACAGAACATTCTGATTATACAGTTTCAAGAAACAGCATCAGAACTTTTATGCAGAGAATGGCATCTTAATTTTAAAAGTCAGGTCCCGGCCTAGGATAATAGAACACCTTCCTAAGGAACCCTTGGAAGCCTAAGTCCTCCTGTGCCCAATTCCAGGAACTTCTGAGTTGTTAGTGTCTGCCCTCCTCCCTTTCCACGGGCCTTTAAAAGATTTATTTTTATGTATGTGAGTACACTGTAGCTGTCTTCAGACACACCAGAAGAGGGCATCAGATCCCATTACAGATGGTTGTGAGCCACCATGTGGTGGCTGGGAATTGAACCCAAGACCTCAGGAAGAGCAGTCAGTATGCTTAGCCGCTGAGCCATCTCCCCAGCCCACTTCACATTTTTAATAAATCCAGAGAAGAAAATTTGGTTAACAATGAGGAAGAGTGGGCCGGGCAGTGGTGGCACATGCCTTTAATCCCATCACTTGGGAGGCAGAGACAGGAGAATTTCTGAGTTCAAGGCCAGCCTGGTCTACAGAGTGAGTTCCAGGACAGACAGGGCTATACAGAAAAACCCTGTCTCAAAAAACAAAAAACAAAACAAAACAAAAAAACAAAAGGGAAACCTCCAAAATCCACAAGCCTGCATGGGCACAGGGACTTTTTGTTTTTATTTTGTTTTTGTTTTGAGACAGGGTCTCTCTTTATAACCCTGGCTGACCTGGAAATCTCCGTGTAGACCAGTGTGACCTCAAACTCACCATTTGCCTTCCTCTGCCTCCTCAGTTCAGGGATTAAAGATGTGCATCACCACAGCTGGCTAGATGGCAGCCTTAACAGTGGTCTGATTTGAGAGCCCTTTGTAACCAGAGAATATTCAATACTGCAATTACTGGAATTAGTAAAAGGCTTCAATTAAGCATCCTGGCTTGGGAGGCTGTGGGATATGGGAGCAGGCAGCATCCCCCTGAATGTTACAGAAGCAGAGAAAGAAACCAAGTAATTGAACTATGAGACTCAAGCTGCATAGCCTGAGGCGCTACGAGGAGAATCTGGCTTTTATGAGCCATTAGACACACTTGGGTTATCACCAATGGAGGTCTCATGGACAAGAGAAAAGGGACAGGCACACTGAGGGAACTTGGTATGAGGAAAGTAGTGCCCGATGCCCAGTTCACAGTGCCTGATAGGTCAGTGTTCACCAGTCACTTAAGGAACACCTGGGTCCATAGAGACCTCAAGACTGGGGTGGAGCTTTAATAGCTGTGCTGAGCCCTTTGGTGGGACAGGCTCTGTATGAAGTAGGAAGAGCTTTGGAGGATCTGAGTGAATTAGACCAGCATCTGTAAAGTGAGAGAGCAGCGGAGAGCTAGAGGAAAGGCAAAACTGAAGAAGAGGTCTGTCAGGGCTAGATAGATGGCTTAGTGGTTAAGAGCACCTGACTGCTCCTCCAGAGGTCATGAGTTCAATTCCCAGCAACCACATGGTGGCTCACAACCATCTGTAATAGGGTCTGATGCCCTCTTCTTCTGGGGTGTCTGAAGATAGCTACAGTGTACTCATATAAATGAAATAAGTAAATTTAAGAAGAAGAAGAAGAGGAGGAGGAAGAGGAGGAGGAGGAGGAGGAGGGGGAGGTCTGTCTAGCCTCCTTGAAGGCAGGGGCAGTAAGATTTATATCTAGTCTGCATTTTTTTTTTAGATTTATTTATTTTTACATGAGTACACTGTAACTATTTTCAGACACACCATAAGAGGGCATCGGATCTCATTACAGATGGTTGTGAGCCACCCTGTGGTTGCTGGGAATTGAACTCAGGACCTCTGGAAGAACAGTCAGTGCTCTTAACCACTGAGCCATCTCTCCAGCCCCCCAGCCTGTATTTCTAAAGGGAAAAAAAAAATGATCGAAAGCTCAGTTCTGTGCTAATGAGCTCTGGAAGTTAAAGCCCGAGGCTCAGTTCACAGAACATAACTAAGATAAAGCAATACAC